>CANTUT010001875.1:0-2500 GCA_947687605.1 Reutealis trisperma | reverse complement strand
CCCCCAACGACTGTGTAACGGAGCCACCGCCTACTTACTCGGTGTGAAGGTGACCGAGAGTGGAAAGGAAGTATGAAAGTGACGGTCTTCTTCCCCGCTTTCAAAGCAGTTATGCCAAAAAGACGGGGTTTCTCTTTCCTCGGGGAGGGAGAAGCTAGCCAGACGTTCTTAGTTAAGCCTGAAAGCGATCGCAATCCCACCCTAAGAAAGTAAATACCTGGTTCGGAAGTAGGAAATACTAAAGTAAGAATTTCAAGTAAGACTCAAATCCCATTCTTTCAATCGTTGCTTCGAATGCCTTAGTCGGATTTTATTTCACTTATAGCTCTTTCCGCTAGACACGAGCTAATCCTTAAGTCGTTGTTGTTTCCGAATGTAGCCGGTGTAGCTCTTGAATTCGAGAAAAAAGTTGCTCTTAGAGAGAGGAGGGATAAAGCAGCTAAGAATGCTGCTAATAAAGTGAAGCGAGCGAAGCCCTGCCGCCAAGGGCGAGCGGGCAAGCCGATTATGAATTGAAAGTACACCATCCCAACGAAGGAAGATGGCAGGTTCGGAAGTAGTACGTACATCCGGAGAAGTCTCATCAGGAAAGGAAGTACTCAAGTCACAAGATGAAAGATAGCTCAGTAAGTTGAAGAAGGGAAAGACTGCAAGCTCTTCTAGCTAAGAATATGAGTTCCTTCTTTTCTTGCTTCTGAGAAAGCGAGGGAGAATTGCAGCTCTTGTTGTTCCTGCTCTAAAGCGCTTAGTCTTAGGATAGGCTCTTCCGCCTTCTCGGTTGATGGCACGGGCGCAAACGTCAATAGAGAAGTTGATGCTGGCTCGGCAAAGTAAGCTGTTTCGAAGCGGCTGAGGCATTTTCTTTCGGATTAGTTGATCTTGTAATGCAATGCCCTAACCGCCTGAAAGTCCTAAGGCGCAGGTAGTACTTGGGCTATCGGCTGTAGTAGGACTAGAGGCTTTAGCTTCCCTATCTATTCCAATTCGTGTAAACCGAACAAGCTTTCAAGACAAGCAAGTACGGCTTCCCCTCACGTATCTATGCTTTTCGTGCGTTTTCGTGGCCATACATCGACCTCTGAACCGATTCCCTTGAAAGAAATAAAAAAGAGTCCTGTTCCCGAGTCATGTCCTAAGGGAGGATGCCAGGGGTCTTACAATTGGCTAAGGTGCCCCATTTCCAACTTCTCTTGGTCTCTCCATTCCATCTTATTCACCATCCCCTTAGTAGGAAAAAGAAAGGAGATTGCCTTTCTTTATATTATACGAAGGAATAGACTGGCTTGAAGCGAACGCACAGTCCTGCCCATGCCATGCCCGAGGAAAGTCTGGATCTGATTCATAGCTGCCCTATACCTATATATAGTTCCAAAGCTTACCGCCACCAAGAAATTTCATAAGAGAAGAAAGGTCCACAGAGAAAGGAATACGCCTGGTTCACCACTGCAGGTCTAATCATGCTACTTAGGTCTTATGCTTTACACATGTAAGTTGAACGTTGTTTTCGGAGTTCGAAAGAGACGCGGGGGTAGAGTAATGGTTATCTCACCAGGCTCATGACCTGGAGATTGCAGGTTCGAATCCTGTCCCCGCCTAATACTAATAGATGCTGTTGAGGTTGAGATTGCCTTGGTGTTCCGTCTACCTTAGTAGAAGATCTCCTTCCTAACTACCTTTCGCTTCGCTCGAGTCACTTCGTCCCTAGCTTTTTACCTAGCCTTTTCTCTGGCAGGCTTCCTGGCTTTATCACAAGATTGCTCACAGGTACGGAGTGACTGGCCGTTCAAGATAAAGGCACTTGAAAAAGCGTGATAACAGATTTGCTAGCTTGCACTCGATTGAACTCACACAGGGAGCAGTCTTACCAACGGCGTTACAGGACGTCGACATTGGCCAATGAGGAGATTAGGCGGCAGTTGAAAGAGCCGCTCGATGCACTCATGAATGCTCGGTATAGGAAGGACCTATGTTAGTCTTTGGCTTTCCCGACAGACGCGTTAAGCAAGTAAGTCAGTCAGTTCAATGTCATATTAGGGGGTTGGAGCTCGGTAGCTAAGGAAGTGGGTCAAAGCAGGCTGGAGAACGCGAACGGAAGAAGCCAGTAGTGTGTTCTCTAGAATAGCGAGAGGAAGGCCCTTAATAATAATAGAAGTACGAGGCGGGCGACCATCACCTCAATCTTTGTCTGAGTGTGCGTAAAAAAGCTTCTATCGCTTTGGAGCTTGTGTAGCCTGTGACCTTCAAAGCTTGCTCAATGATCCTTCCCTTTCCCTTCATATTCTTTGGAAACTCATTACCCTACCCCGGCAACTCACTCTTTGCCAGTGAAGTCCTCCCGCATCTTGACTCACTCGCTCGCTATCTACCTTCCCTACCGCCCTTGTCTTAGATTGAGACCTCTTGGCAAAGCAAAGTTTATTATTAATTTAATGCCTGACAGGCTACTATCGCACAACGTTCCGCCTACCCCACTCACCGCCCAGGGTCGGGCGAGAATCAC
>CANTUT010001874.1:5000-90991 GCA_947687605.1 Reutealis trisperma | reverse complement strand
AATATATATATATATATATATATATATATATATATACACATACATACATATATATATATGTGTGTGTGTGTGTGTGTGTGTGTGTGTGTGTGTGTGTGTGTGTGTATTTATGTATATTTATGGAAAAAAAATTAGAATGTAGGTATAGTATTTATTAATACTTAAGAATGATATATTAATCAATGGTTATAAAATGGTATTAAACTGCATTGACTATAAATGAATGGTTAAAGTAACAATGGAAATGGTAAAGAGTGAGATCTTAGGATAAGTTATAAAATGGAATATACTAAATGATAAAAAGTTCAATGGGGTTCTATGGGTTTAGGTGACCTTACGTCTTCTTAAACTCTAGGATCGTCACAGCCTAGAAATTAGGTCGTGACACACAGGGATTACTTAGTAATCATTTCCAGACTTTTATAGGTGTATCTTTGGGAGACTGTACATGATTTTTTTTTGAAAAAGGGACCTTGCTTTGTGCAAAGATTGTCTGAAAAAAGGGGACCTTGCTCTTTACAATGATTGTCTAGAAAATGGACCTTACTTTATGCAAAGGTTCTCTGAAAAATAGGGACATTGCTTTGTACAAATGTTGTTTGATAGAGGGACCATGCTCTACGCAAGGGTTTTCTAAAAGAGAGGACCTTGCTCTATGTAAAAGTTGTCTAAATAAAGGGACCTTGCTCTATGTAAAGGTCATTTGAAAGAGGAGGACCATGCTTTATACAAAGGCTATCTGAAAAAAGGACCTTGCTCTATACAAAGGTTTTATGAAAAAGGGAACTTGCGCAAGGTTTTCTGAAAGAGTGGACCATGCTTTGTGCAAACGTTGTTTGAAAAGGAGACCTTGCTCTATGCAAAGGTCATCTGAAAGAGGAACCTTACTTTTTGCAAAAGTTGTCTGAAATGGGGACCTTGGTCTATGCAAAAATTATCTGAAGAAGTTGTCTGTTTGTTAAAACACCTGAGTCTTGACGACTATCTTAAGATTCTCTGAAAGTGAGAATGCTTTAATGAACTGAGTATTTGGGCTACTGAAAGGTCAACATAAATCACCATGGCATTAAAGGAGGGGAGTAACAATTCTGAAAGGTTTCAGCTAGATTAGGCAAAGTGTTAGTCAGCTTTAGAAGATGTTAGCCAGCTTCAAGGAGGTGCCGGTTAATTTTGGAAGATATCAGTCAACTTCAAAGAGGTGACAGTCAATTTTAGAAGACATTAATTAGCTTCAAAGAGATATTGGTTATCTTTAGAAGATGTTAGTTAGCTTTGAGGAATCACTAGTCAACTTCAGCAGATGTCAATCAGCTTCAATGAGGTATTGGTCAACTTTAGGAGATGTTGATCAATTTTGAGAAGGTACTAGTTAGCTTCAAGAGGCTATTAGCTTAACTTATACATGATTGTGCATAGCTACAGATAATTACACATGCATAGATGTTGGTGGATAGATGATGCATATTTGTATATGCATGTTTTGGGACTAAAAACTTTTGTTTAATTTCTGTGCCATGGATGATTTGTGATGATCCTGCAATTGATGTAAATGGATCTAAAGGGATGGATTCATGAGTTTACTTTATGAATGCAATTTTTCATGTGACTTTCACATCCATGGAGCCATATGCATTTATGGACTAAGAAACTAGAGAAGGCAGAGAGTATCAATTTAAGTAAATATGCTATGGGGAGTATAAGTCGATTGAGATTTTATAAGGGCTTGCTTTAGGATTTTTGGGATCTGATGGCCCCTTTTTTTTTGTTTTGGTATTGCTGTGAAGGAGTTGTGCCCCATTCTTGAGGAGTTTAAAGCTACGCTTAGCTACAATTTGGAGGCAACCTCGGTGGTGTCATAGTTCAAAGTTAAGCATTTCTGAAATTTTTCAAGATTTTTAGACTTGCCTCAAGATGTTGCAAGCTAGATGGTTGTTGATAGTCAGGTGAATTTGACTACTATGATTAAGGAGTTCTATGATCGTGATGACTAAGGACATATGAGGTAGAGGCTCAAGATAAGGTCTTTGATTTTCTACTTGATAGCTGGATATCTATTTCCTAGGTCCATTGGTTAGGGTGATGCCAAAGTGACAGGCTTGGTTTTGTAGATGGAGTAGTGTCGCTCCGCAGTTACAGCTATGTTGGTAGAGACAGTATTGAGTCTCAATTGCATTGTTTAGGGTTTGTTGAGATGGACTGTCTCCCCAGTTATTGTCCAGTGAGAAAATTTTATTTATTTTCTAGTTTTCTTTTTGTAGGATTTTCAAGGTTATTCTAATTTTGGATTTTGTGTTTATTTTATAGGTATGGCTGATGGATCATTTAAGAGTTGTGGCTCCTTAGCTAAGAGTCTATACATACATTTTCAGTACTAGATGTGGCCTATCTTAGTGCAAAGGGGATTAGTTCATGAGTGCATGGCCTATTTACGCAAGCTAGCCATAGAAGACATTCATCAGGACTATCAGTGGTATGGGATGAGGTCATTCATGACTATGAGTCACAAGTACCAAATGGTATGTCTGCTAGGTCTCAGCTAGATATTCTTTTTCTAAAGGACCAGGGTTTTGAGGCAAATAGGACAAACTCAAGACATACCCTCAACAATGCCCTTTTTGGAGTTCGTTCAAATCACAGCTCCTATTGTCAGGGCCATCAGAGGAGGTTAGATGAGAAGCTATCATGCTGTAGGGTTTGGGATGATAGTAAGGTACAAGGATTAGCTAGTTGAGGTGATTTGGCTAGTTAAGAGGGAGCACCGAGCTATTTTGCTCAAGGAGGTTAGGAGGGAGAGGTTGTAGGAGGAGTCATTGGTGGTAAGAGGACTATAACATAGACAGAGAGGGTGACTCAATCTATGAAGGAGACTCGAGATTTTATAGGAGGTGTGACACAACAGGCTGACTCAAACTACAATAGTAGTGACAAAAGAGACTATGACTACAGTGAGAAGATAAGATCACAATATAGTGAAGGTTCAAAGAAAGACTGCTATAGTTAGGTAAAAGGGATGACTATATTTTCTAGAATATAGAGGAGGATTTTAGTTGCCGTAGCAAGGAGCGGTTTCCAAGTTATTGCTATATAGAGGAGGATTTCTAGAGCAATTTCAAAACTGCTGGTACTCGGGAGAGGGTTTATGATATTACTATGGTGAGCAATTCTAGTTTTACTAGTACTTCTACTACTATAGCATGGGAGCTACAAAGACTCTGATTTTAACGAAGGTATGAGAAATGTGCATCCTAAGAAGAAGAGGAAGATTGGGTAGATTGTGACTTCAGACATGACCATTTTGCTTTTTGTTTAAAATACTTGCAGGTGTAAGGTCTCACCCGAGCATCAACCCTATCCGCTAAAAGGAATCGAGATGCTCATTTGGGTTTAGACTCATGATGGAACCCTCAGGTTCAGATTGGTTAATTTTGAAAATGATTTTGGGAGTCGCCATCCTAATTTATTTTTAAATGGGAAAACTAAGGAAAAAACCCAATTGACTCTAATTCATTAATTTTCAATTAATTTATCCAAGGATAAAATCACTAGTCTCAAACCAAGTTGAGTTCAAGGACTAAATTTTTTATTTTAAATAATCTAAATTTGGCTCTTAAGTTTAATTTGACTTTGAAAATTAATTTCATGAATGATGAATATTATATTATAATATCATGATTAATGCATGAGCATGGTATGAGTGCAATAAAAGAATTAAAATGAAACATCCACAAATTACATTAATTAAAAATGGGAGAGAAGATTGATTAGGATTTGGATTTGAGGTTTGGATTTAGATTCCAAACATGCCTATGTACCTCATTGAATGGGGATCAAAACCTACGTAGTTCATTCCACAATTAAGTCAAGGGGTTTAGGAGTTGATCAGGTTAATTTTAGTTTAAGTATTTTGAGAGTGAGGAAAAAGGCTGATACCTTTACTTTTGGCAGACGGAGGGTTTTACCGAGACCAGGTGATTGGATTGATTGGGATATTAATTAATTAATTAGTTAATTAAAATGATTAATTAACTTATTAATATGATGAAAATGATGGATGGATTAATTAATTAAAGAGATTAATTAATTAATTTGGATAAGGGGTGGATTAAGAAAAATGATTAATTTGATTTTGAAAAAGTGATTAATTAATTAATTAATTAAAAAATTAATTAATTAATTAATTAATTGAGTGATTAATTTTAATTTAAAAAAAAGTTTTAGTTAAGTAAAAAAATTAATTAACTTGGTTAGAGTGAGATAATTAATTAATTAAAAAGATTAATTAATTAGAGAGTGGTTAGAGGGAGAATAAGAGAGGAATCAGTAGATAGCCATCAATACTAATTCAAGAGGTGTGGGAAAATGATGGAAATGAGAGGGTATTTATAGGAAAATGAGGATGAGGGTAATTTAGGAAGTGGAAAAAGGAAAGACCAAAGAGGTGGGGTTGAGAAAATGGTGAAAAATCATATTGGGGGCATTTTGGGAATAGTAAAAAGGGAAGTGGAGCCGCACCGTCGGTTCTCGGCAGTGTTGCCCTAAGCCTTGGTGGGTGCACCATCTAGATTTTTGCTTTGTGCTCAATTAGATTTTGAGACTTCCAGGTCAATTTTTGAGAGTTTTAGAGTTCAAAAAATTAATCAATCAGTTTCAATAAATTTGAATTTAATTTTAGAACAATTGAATAATCAGTCTGAGAAAAATTTCAATCAATTTCAAAAAAATACTATCTGATATAGAAGGTCCGATTAGGGTAGAAAAAGTGTCAGTATCTAAAAATTAAGCATCCTCATACTAATATGACTAAAAGTCTATTTTTTGCTATGGAGGTGCTACCCCTTTGACCTCTGCCTGCTAACCGGCTAGCTGGACAATCGTGCTGGCTCTGCGTAGCACACTAATCTTAGCAGGTGTCAAGCTGTAGCTGGATGATGAGGTGTAAAATTAAGGGTTCACAGCAGGTTGATAGGACTACACGATATAAGCTATAGGAGACATTAAAAGGGTTAAGATGATGGGTTGTATTTTGTAAAATTTGATCACCATTATATGAGATATCTTTTATTTTTGCTCTTATTTCTACCTAAGTCACCCTTTTGAGTTTTTAACTTAGCGAGCATTTTTCTCATTCTTTTTTTATTATTATTTTTGCTCGAGCTACCCTTTTGCGTTTATGACTTGACGAGTTTCTCTAACTTCTGCTAAAGCAGTCTTTTTAGGTTTTTAGCTTAGTGAACATTTTTTTTTTCTTTTTTTCCTTTTCTTTTGTTTAGGCAAGAGAACCAAGTCGATGATGCATTGGGCACAGAAGAAATGAGAATGTGATGTAAACAAAATATTTTATATTATGATTTGGACTTCACCCAAGTTGGGCTACCTACATATCCCTTACATCTCTTTTTTTCATTCATCATTTTTTTAGAGGGAATCAGGTCCTCGTAGTTATGATTACATATGCATGAAAAACTGAAATGAAATGCATATGTTATCTTCAAATACAGTATCACTTCAGTTGATCTAGATTGCAACAGGAATTCATTTTCATCTACATCTGTGAGGATGGTGCCTTTGTCAGATAGGATCTTCTTCAGCACATATGGACCGGCCTAATTCGGATTGATTTCCTCTTAGATCATGAATAATAGGGGTTGAATTTCTTCTAGAACTGGATTGCTTTCTTGCAAACCCCTATCTTTCACCTTATTGCTTAAGTTCCTAACTGGTCTCTGTTGATAACCTTGAATTTTATATATAGCATCGATTCTCTTTTCATTAATGACATTTAACTGGTCCTGATGCCCTCTAATCTACTCTGCTCATTTTTCATAGCTTCTACTTAACAGGCTTCATGTATAGGTAGGGATGAACTGTGATTCTTAGATTTATCCCTACCATGTGCTTGAGTTCTCATATAGAACAGTTTAAGAGCTCATAAGCCTTTTTGATTAATGGTATGCATATGCAATGTATGTGATTTTTTTTTTATTTTTCCTCTTTGCTATAGTCAATTGATTTTTCCCTTTTTCATTTTTTCATTTTTCTTTTTTTAGATGTCCTATTTAAAGATGAATCAAAAGAAAGAAAAGCAAAAAGTTCAAATAGAAATTTTATTGCTAACAACAGTCCCATCATCATGGGTTATATTGGTACTAAAAGATAAGCGCATAAGACGGGTTACAAAATTAAAAGGAAAGGACTTGACAGACTCATATTCTAGAAAAACTTAATAAAAATAGACTCAACAGACTTGAATGACTAAGAATAGGACTTAGATGACTCAAAAATGGACTCATAGGACTCAGACATAGACTCAAAAGACTCCGACAGGGCATAACAAGGTTGACACTCTTTATTAGGTGAAGCTTAAGATGGTTGGATAAGCTCAGTCCTGGTGTTAGACTTTGGGCTTAGAAGTAATAATATCCTCACTGTTAATGAGGCCTTGGATTTTGTGCTTTAGAGCATTGTATGCATCAGTTTTGTGCCCTGAACCTTGATGATAGTCATAATTCTCATTGGCATTATAATTCGTAGGCAATGGATTGGGAGGTGCTCTTGTAACTATAGGCTTGACAAGATGGGCTTCTAAGGTCTTCTTAGAGATAGTGCTTAGAGGCATACCTAACTTAGAGAAAGCTCTTCTTTCTAACCTTATTGGCTAGTGATAAGAGACAGCATTTACCTCCCCTTCTCTTTAGGTGGTAGAGCTAGTAATATTAGTGGCATAATTGTTATTCTTATAATACCTCGAGCTGAAGGATTCATCCTTGATTTGTCCTTATTGGATCAAATCATCAATCTTACAGGTAGTGGCAATAAGAGCTTTAAAACTAGGGAGGCATTGTGTTTGCAGATAAGTCTAATACTAGGGGAGGATATTTTTGACAATGATGTCAATTTTCTCTACTTAAGATGGACAGTTCACCATTTGTGCTGCTTTTGACCTCCACCTTATAGGAAACATGATGAAGGATTCCTTTTGTCCTTGTGGTTTCCAGATCTCAACATGTGATATTCACCTCAATGTTATAGTGGTATTATTTTACAAATGCATTGCATATGTCATCTCATGTATTCTTGTGATTCTGATTAAGATCAATTAACCACTTGATAGCAATTCTGGTCAAGGACTATTAAAATAACTGAGTTAGGAGCTCTTTATCCATTTTGAAGGGTCTCATGGCACCCACATACATCTTGAGGTGAGTTTTGGGGTATGCGGTGCCATCAAACTTGTCCATGATCGACATTTTGAATTTCAGTGGAACCCTCACATTAAGGAAAAGAGTCAAAGATTCGACATCTATCATGTTTTCATGCTTCTTGATGTTCTTGATGGATCATTCTATAGCATCAAATTTCTCCATCAATTTCTTAGCTTTTGGAAAGCTAGAGAAATCTCCACTTTGAAAAGGATTCGAAGTAGCAAAGGATGCAGTGATAATCCAATCTAAAGTGGGAGAGGTGAGAGTCTCAAGTGCTTTCCATTTATTAATGAGACCGATAATGGGAGGAGTGAAAGTAGGGGCATAGCTTGTTCTAGCTTGAGTGAAAGCAGACTAAGTAAGGGGAGAAGCAATGACAACATTGGTCATTTTCTTATCCTTATTAATTATTGAATAATGTTAGGAGTTGAGAGCACTAGTAAAGATGGCAGACTGAGCATTAAGAACATTAGTGAAAGAGTTGGTTTGGCTCTTATGGGCGAAGGTGCGTGCGATTTGGAAAGTTTTCTCTTGTTTCTTGAGGAGGCTAGTGAAGAAAGCATTTATAGCATCTTGGTCAAAAGGGTTGGAATTGTTGGCCATCAGTACCTTTAAAATAGAAAACATATAGGAAAATGGGTAAGAATATAGAATCTATGAAGGAAAAAGGGTATGAATATAATGATATGTCGGGAAAGGGATTCCCTTCATATGGTTGGTCACTAGATTTAGTGGTTGATAGGGTGAGTGTGGGAGATTATTGCATTTTGAGGTGACGGACCATTAATTTTTTAAGGTGTTTAGGGATTTACCTTATTGAGTGTCTTATGTTATATATGTATGATCATGACTTGATGCATGCTGAAAAAAGGTTTCATGAACATGCACACAATAATGTCGATTATTACGGTATATGGAACCTAAGTTCCAAGGCTAAGGCAACTATATGCACAGGGTGAAAGGGTGGCTTAGTTTTAGGTGATGTTCCTATTAAAGCATCTATATACCTAACAGCATATGAGTCAAGGAGTCTCCCATGGGTCAAGCAATACTGAATACTTGTTACACCACTAAAAAGATTGAAGATTCATTGTAAGGTGAAATGCTTTCGTTATCTCTCAACATACTCAAAAAGAGTTGTAGAGCCAATACTACTCACCATCCAAAAATTTTCCTAAATCTATGTTTAGGCAAGGAGTCTTTATTATGCAAAGTGATGAATAAAAGTCAAATTATACTTGATAGATCAAATAAGGATTATTTTGGAAAATTTTTCTTTAACCAAATAGTAATCTTTTTATTTGTTTTCCCTTTTTTTTTAAAAAAAAAAAGGCAGCAACTACTCCCTAATGGAGTTGCCAACTATGAGGCCTCGCCCAAATGCACCTTCCTTGCTTGAGACACTTTAAGGAAATGCAAGCAATTTTTAAGAAGATTATGGAACAAGTTTCGGTGAGATTATGAAACAAGTTTCGGTGCTCATGATTGGATTGACTATCATTCAAAAAATTGATTTTTGATTTTTAAAAAAGGATTCGAGAGTCACCACCCTAATTTATGTTTTTAAATGGGAAAATTAAGGAAAAACCCAATTATTTGACTCCAATTCATTAATTTCTTAATTAATTTACCCAAAGATAAAAATCACTAACCTTCATACCAAGTTGAACTCGAGGAGGTTTTTGGATAAATAATATAAATTTGGCTTTTAAGTTTAATTTAACTTGAAAATTTGATTTCATGGATACCAAGTGTTTAAATGACAATTATAAGTGACATGAATGAACATGGCATAATATGAATGCATGGCATAATTATGAGTGCAAGGGAAATTAAAAGAATAATTAGATAAATCATCTAAAAATTAAGGAGAGTGTTCCCTCTAGCCCTTATGAATTCTAAGGGAACCACATAATTGCTCCTTAATTTCAAAAATAATTAAATTATTAATTACATAAATTGAATGGGATGTCTTCTCTAGTCCTTATGGATACTAAAAGGACCACAAATTCCCTTACAAATATAATAAAAATATAAATAATTATAATTGAAAGTAAACGAAAAATAAAATTAATTTGAAATTGGATTTGAGGTTTGGACTTAAATTCTAAATATCCCTACGTACCCAATTGAATGGAGATCAAAACCCACATAGTTTATTTCACGATTAAGTGGAGGGGTTTACATATTGACTAATTTGGTTTGATTTTGTTTGGGGGTTGTGTGGTGAGACAAGGTATTTATACGTTTGTGTGAGTTGGGCAGAGAGTTTTATCGGACTGAAGTTTTGCTTTATTGATGCTAGAGGAATGGACTTGTTGATGGATTAATTAATTAATTAATTAATTAATTAAAATGACTAATTAACTAGTTAATATGATTAAAAGGGTGGATTAATTATTTAATTAGGACCGATTTTAAAAAAGGTAATTAATTAAAAGTACTAATTAATTAATTAATTTGGTAATTAATTTAAAAAAAAAGATTAGTTAATCAAAAGGATTAATTAACTTAAGTTAGGGTGGGGCAATTAATCAATTAATTAATTTAAAGAGAGTGATTAGAGGAAGAAAAAGAGAGGAATTTGAGGAATGAGAAATGAGGTGTGAATTTGAATGAGAATTGGAGGGTCTACTTATAGGCAAATAGGGTGAGTAGTTTAGGAAAAGGAAAAATGAAAGATAAGGAGGGGTAGGATTGGCAATGCTAAAAAAATCATATTGAAGAGAAAATTGAAATTTTTGAGGGTAGAAGGGGGACCGCCATGGTAGAACAGTGCGGCACTACTACGGTTAGTTGTAGGCACTGGTGTGGCATTGCAAGTCTATCCTGCGATAGCTAATGTGATAGGGGTTTTTTTTTTTTTTTTTAGAGATTAGTTGTTGGTTTCTGCTGGGAAAATTGAGTGTTCAAATGGTAAGGTATTTGAAGGCTAATTTTTCTTTCGAGGGTGCTACTCCCGAACCCTTGCCCGCTAACCAACTAGCAGGATTGCCTTAACATTTATGCATAGCACACTAAACTTAGTAAGTGTTAGGCTACAGTTCCATGATAAGAGTGCAAAATTGAGGGTTCACACATATACTTAAGTGCATGAAAAAACCCTCATACTAAAGATATTAGGCAACCATTACTAATCCTGCAACTTGTTTCTAATCCTATGAATGTGATTAAGGGTAATGAAGGTTTGGGACTTATGATGATATCTTGTTCTAGATTTAAAATTTCTTCTAGAAGAATAGTTACTAAGGATTGTTTTAATTTTTACATGAATGAAAGGGCAAATTTAAAATCTTCTCTGAAAAATCATAGTCAAAGAGTCATTCTTACAACTGATATTTGGACAAGCACCTAAAGAATTAATTATGTGTGTTTGACTATCCATTTCATTGATGATGAGTGGAGGCTTCATAAGAAAATTCTTTTTTAAATTCATGTGTCTAGTCATAGAGGTGAATATATTGGCGAGGCTATTGAAACTTGCTTGCTTGATTGGATCCTTAGCAATATATTCACTATTACAGTTGACAATACTTCTTCTAATGACACTGTTATTGCTTTTTTGAAAAAAAAAGAATATTAAATTAGGGTAGTATTGTCTCTTAATGTAAATATTTGCACATGATGTGCATTGTCCATATTGTTAATTTGATTGTTACATATAGGTTTAAAGAGGTTAACCCATCTATAAAAAAAGTAAGAGACTATGTTAAGTATATTAGGAATTCTCCTGCTAGGTTGAGAAAGTATAAAGAAATATATGAATTGCTTGTAAATCCTCATTATGTCTTGATGTACCAACTAGGTGGAATTCCACCCATTTGATGCTTAAAACAACTTGTGAATTTTAAAAGGCATTTGAGAGGTTTGAAGAACAAGAGTAGTATGAGTTCAGATTTAGGGGCAGGGAACTTACCTAATTATATGGACTGGTCTTGTTGTAGAAAGCTGTCCAATTATTTACAACAATTTTATAAAATAACAATGAGAATTTCAAGTTCTCTCTATGTCACTGCTAATACTTTTTTTCTAAATTTTTTGACTTGCATTTCATGTTAAAAGATATGTCAACTAATGAGGATCTTGAACTTACTTTTTTAAGCCAAAACTTGAAATCTAAGTATGACAAGTATTGGGGAATCCAAAAAAGATGGAGAAAATTATTTATTTATTTATTTATTTATTTTACTAGTGTTTTGGATCCTAGAGAAAAAATTGAATACATTAAGTATTCATTTGGACATATGTATGGCCAAATACTAGGTGGGAGCATTTTTGCTAGTGTCAAACATGAAATTTACTTGCTATTTAATGAGTATATGATCCTGTATTCGTCACAACCTCCTTATCAATCAGATTCATAATCACATAATGCACAATCCTTTCCCCAAACCCAATTTGATTCCTCTTCTCAATCCAAGAAATCTATTTTAAAGTCTAAATTTAAGTAACACAAAATGGAAATGAGCAATAATGAAAGCAAGCAAAATGAATTAGATCTTTATTTGAGTGAGTCACCTTTAGAGGATGAGGATAAACTTGATTTGTTGAGATGGTGGAGGCTAAATTCAAAGAGATTTCTTATCTTATCTAAAATGACAAGGGATGTATTGATTGTTCATATTTCCATAATGGCATCTGAGAGTGCTTTCATCACTGGGGGTAAAATACTTGACTGTTTTAAGAATTCGTTGACTGAAAGAATTGTGGAAGCCTTGATATATGAACATGATTGGATTAGGCCTTTTAATAAGCCAATAATCATTGAAGAGTCCCTCAATGAACTTGAAAACTTTGAAAAAGGTGCTTTTTTCTTCACTGTTTTATTAAATTTTCTTCTACTCTTTTTTCATTCTTATGTTTATTAATTTTAACCTTAACCTTGTTTGTTCATAATTGCCAAATGTGGGGTTGAGCCATTCTGTTGCTGGATCAAATTAATTTTTTGCAATGAGTTGCTATTATTTTTTTGTTATACAATAGCTAGCCTAATATTTTTGTATTTCTGTAAAGTTTTACTGTTCATCTAACTTCCTTATTTTATTCTTCTATATTTTGCTCTTTGCTGAGTTTGTCAATTATCGAATTGCATGATCTTTGTTATGTAGCTAACCATTTACATCTCATTATGTTGATGGATTGGTGGTTACTGCTTCTCTTTTGATTATACAGCTTATGATATGTCCATACTCCATACTTATAAACTTCATTTGTAAAGTTCTCTATATCCTTTTGCTATTTCTATCTTTTGATTTTATACTTTTGTTTTGTTTATTTCATTAGCAATGCTACAAATCTGCAATTTTGTGATTGATAGCCAAGTTATTGAAACCGCAATGCCTTGTTTAATTGGGAGGCACTAGCTATTGCAATCATTAATTCTATTTTTGGCAATGACAGTTCGATTTCTATGGCAGTGGTGGTCTTACATTTGCATTTGTAGACATAGCTAAGTATTCACTTCTTTACTTCAATTTTTCTTATTGGGGCAATGATGATGATATGTTTATTTTCTTGTTGTGATTGAATGAATATATTGGATTAAATTATGGGGGCATTCCTATGTGTTGTAGACATTTAATTTGACCTCATTTTATCACATTAAGAAAACTAAACTCTGAGCCTTCTTTTATTTTATTTGATATTTTGATTTGGCAATAATGATACTTCCACCTTTCCCATATTTCTAAATACTTGTTTCAAAGCTAATTAGTGGTGAGGCAATGTTCCATGGGCCAGTTTAACCTAAATAACTTGAACACTAGTACTATTATATGAAAGGAAAATTGAATATGAGCCCAATGCCCTTCATAATAAATTGTTTATCTTAACTTTTTTGGTTTGATTTAATTCCTTTAATTTATTTTTGTCTTCTGCAAGTGGTTTTAATTCTTATGGAGGTTTTGTTTTAGGACTACTGGATAGTCTAGACTCCTTATATTGCTACTTCTTTTTTGCTAGTTTTATTTTTTTTATTGTAATTTGTAAATGTAATTAAGGGGCAGCAAATTTGTATATGTAAAACTAAATCCATAACACTATTAGTGCAAAATGTAATTAGTAAATAGTTAGATTATAGAAATTAAAAGTGACAACAATATAAACTATTGTTCCCTCCAAAAAAAGTTAATTTTTCATAATTTGGGCTCACAAATTCAAAGGCCCAAACTGATTTACCTTATTGAAACCGAACCGAATCGATTAATAATTGTGATAATTTAGAATTTTGGAATATGGCTTATATTGGTTCTGTTTGATTTCCAATTTATAGATAATTTGGTTGGTTGATTTCAACCTTTTATAGACTAAACTGAACTGATCGATGCCCACCCTTGCTTACAACCTAAAAACTTGCCCCCTTGTTTTCTACAGTAATTCAAAGACATGAATGTTTCAATTAAGATGGTTGGAAGAGGGTTAAATTTACTAGCATTCACATAAAAGAAAAAATGAATCACCTCCCTACTGATGAAATTAAGAGGCCTGGGATCAAAACCATTCCATAAATGGCCAATGCTAGATTTTGCACATATGGTCATCCTACTAACAGCTAAATGTGTATTGAAAACATTACACAAATTCGTTCATTGCCATTCTATAGTCTTCCCTACTTGGACCTATGTCTGCTATGCCTCTACTTCTAGAATTTGGACCAATTTTGCATATTTTTATCGAATCCGGACATCCTCTAAAGCCATATAAATCTTTATCTCATCTACAACTAGTATTTGCAAAATTCGCCCGTACTCCTCTATCATAGGAGTTGTGTCTACATCATTGATGGTGAAGAGACTATACTCTAGGTCCTTGTATTACAACATAATTTTCAACATTTCCACTTTAATCTTAGCATGCAGGAGCTTTATAATATCCCTATATTTGGCCACAAATGAAATCTAGGTCTCCTCAAGCAATTGCTTCCAATACTCTAACAAAGCTACCACATCATTGTCTTGTAATGAAAATTTTGTCCTCTTTAGCAATATGCTTTGGAAATCATTTGGCAATGCATCTCTTTCTATCCCTTGTAATTCTTCTTACTCTCTTGCTATTTGCTTCCATAACTTAGAGTTGCCCCAAATTTAGATGATGTCTCTTCACTCTCACTTAAGGATGCCATGGTTTTACCCAATATACAAATTTTCACAAATGAATATCCCTAATTCAAAGAAAACAATAACAAGCTGTTAGACCAAAAGAGACAAGTCAATCAATTTTTTTTACTAGTTTCATTTCAATAATCTAAGAAATGTAAGAATTCATGCAAGATTAAAATGATGACAATTCATCAAAGTAGGAGAATTATCTTTGCTTTAATGTTTTTTGAATTGCTGCATTTCTTAGAAAAGCAAAATGAAACCAGTATTATCCACACTCCCTTGTTTTTCACACAAAAATATATAGTTAACAACATGATATATATGGAACCAAAGGAAACGTACAACTTTTCTCGACAATCTAGAGTCAAAAGGGAACACTAAGGCGTAAAACTAACTAAAGTCCAATCTATCCAGTAAAGGTAGGTTTTCCTAGTTTTACACCTTCATTATGCAAGTTCATATGGTTAGCTCTATTTCCTTAATAGGATAACAAGATCTCTAGACTATCCTACTAGCAAATAACAGAACTTCACTTTATCCTCATAGTACTGTTGAGGCTCTAAGTCCCACAAGTATTATTGCAGACAAAATGAAATCCAATCTGAAGGCTTTTTGTGGATACTGTCAAAGACTGAAGTCTCACGGATATCACTAATTACCTTCTTCTAATTCTAAGAATGGGTCACTCAGATATAGGGATAAAAGTGTGTGCAAAGACCATTGTGTGCTAAGATCAGTGTAAACATGAAGCAAAAAGGGTATGCAACTTTAATCACCATAACAAATATCATGCTACTTGTAAAGAAAAATAAACAAAGGATTAACAAACAACATAATGTATAGCAGGGATAAAATAAAAACATATCAACCTAATTAAAAGAAAAGAAATAATATTTGCACTAACTAAAGAATAAAAGAAAATATTTCTAGGCTAAGATAATATTTTGAAAATTAAATATGATTCTCTCATTTTGAAAAAAAAAATACTGTCTCAAGTGGAATCACCAAGTTTCACAACATTTTCAACGCTACAACATGAATAGCGAAAAAATATCAATTAAATATTAGAATAAAAAATGGAGTCTCCATCGACTGATTTGTTTTAAAAGACTTAGTTGGAAACCTTTAGAAAAATTAGTCTGTTAAATAAAAATTTATGTTCGAAAATCGCAGATGCATAGAGAAAATATTAGGCACCCTACACATTAATTTTCAGAATATAAATTGGTCTTCGGATATTTATTTTTTATGTTTTATTTAGTACATAACATTATTGCTTAATTAAAACACAAAGAATTGATAATTATTAATTTTTTTTATAATGAAATTCATAATGAGTTTAATTAAAGAAAATGAAATTTAAATTTAATTTGGGCTCAAGATGACTATTTTAAATTAATTTATTGCATAAACATTTTCTCAAAAAAGAAATGAGATAATGATCTAAAAATAAAAATTACTTTTTATTAAATAAAGTAGATTTATTATAAAATTTTAAAATATAAAACTATCCATTACATAAATTTACAACTTCTAAATTATAAATAAGAAAATGAGATTAATATATAAAATAAGAGAATTACTTTTTATTAAATAAAATAAATCTTAATACAAAAATATTTAAGAATTTATTACATTATCGAATAACATATAAAAATTAACTAATACAAGTATTTATAAATTTTAAATTACAAGATGAAATAAAAAAAAAACTTCTATAATATTTTCAACTGGTGCTTCTTTTATCCCATGTTCAATTTGACAATTAAACTTGCAAATATAAACAAACAAACAAACAAAAAAAGATATATCTAAAAATAAAAGATTTTTGTTTTTAAATTGGTGAGCTCAGTTTTTAGCTTTTAGAAATGTCTTAGAGAATAGTCTAACTTAGCTAACTTATATCAAATACATGTAAAATTATGCCATTGCAACCTAAGGAATTTTGTTTTAGCGAGTCTGATTTTATCATCGCCTAAAACGTAAATAGAAAACAGTATTTTTGTAAAACAAAAATGCTATTATTGTTTATTTATTTATTTATTTTAAAAATGCTCAAGATATTTTTTTTTCAAAAATTAACTAAACAGCAATTTTAATTGTGGCCAATTAAATCACAAAATAAAAAAAAAATGTCAAATTACAAATTATAGAGCAACCAAAATAATGATTAACTTTATTTTATAAAAGAACCATTTTCATCATCATTTTTTTAAAATATAAATTAATTTATCAAATTATGAATCAAAGAACTAACTAATTATTATTATTATTATTATTATTATTATTATTATTATTATTATTATTATTATTTACTTTTAAAATTTTTATTTTTCATTCATAAAAATGCCATAATTTAAAAACCACTTCAACTTAGAATTTATTCTATATTCAATATTTGTATCATCACTGCCTTTTGTTAAAATATCCCCTTTTAACCCTTTTATTATTATATTTTTTAGAAAGCACCATATGCGAAGAACTAATTTAAATAAAATAAACCAATAATTACCTAAAAATTATTTTAATTTATACCCAAATCAAACAAAATATTATTTTTCTCAATTAAACATCAAATGAATTCAATTTTCAATTTTAAAGAAAAATAATTTATAATGAGTCATCCCCTCTTTGCACAACAGCTCCACCACAAAAAGGGAAATTTATTTCGTGAAGGGGAATCTATGATAAGAGACGGCAACTCCAACCTCCTACCGACATAAGAACTCTCTTCAATGAAACAGATACCCGAAATACATAATATAATAAAAATCCATTAACTTTTTTTTTCAAAATTTAAATACTAAAAGAAAAATAACAAATTTCATAACAAAATTAAAAAACAGAAAAGAAGTCTAATGGAATTTAAATATTAAACACTAAAACCAATTAACAAAAAAAATGCAAAAATCTTAGTATATTCATAATAAACAAAATCAAGGATCTAAAAAATAGGAAACTAAATTAAAATCAATTATGAATTTAAGACCCACTAGCTGCATTTAATCCAAACAACCAAACCCAAAACATAGATTAATAAACATTGAGACTTCAGTCCATCAAAAGGAAACCAGACCCTTCTTTGAAAAAAATGAAATAAAACCCATGTTGAACAAAAACAAAACCATCTTGCAAATCCAGATTGCACATATATGTGGATATCAAGAACTACTAGCCAACCATATAAGCATCAAAAATTCTAGAAAAATTCAAGAACAATTTTAGACCTAATACCTTTTGAAACACTAAACCCAAACAAAATCAATGGAACTAGATATAATACCCAGATGTGGTAGCATATAATAGACAATAATTCATTCAAGAGGAAATCCATGCTAAGAATTCAAAACGTAAAATATAAAGAGAAACGAAATTCAAAAATGCAGTTTGAATGAATCAAACCTCAAGTACCCATCTCAAACAGAAATCCAAAGACAACCACCTATTTTCTCATAGAAATCTAACCTCAAGTTCTCCTTCTCAAACACTGAAATTTCACAAATTAATCACAAACGACCAATGAAACAAAGCACTGAAATTTTGCAAATTAATCACAAATGACCAAAGAAACAAAAGAGCAAGCCCTCCTCTTAAATGATTTATGCAAACAAAATCCACAATAAAACTAGACCCAAACCCACTGACAAGACCAAATTAACCCATAGATGAAATGGATTATAGCTTCAACAAAGCAAAACAAACCCATTGTCACCTTTCATTTTCTACCTACCAAAACCAATTCGCAATCAAAAGCAAACAATTTAACACCAATCGATTTAGATGTGATAAATGAAGGAGTGATGGAAGATTAATAGCAAGAGAAGAATTGAGTGCTTTGGGTTTCAGGTGATGTTGAGAGAAAGCAGCAATGGAAATTGGGTTTTTTTTTTGTTAAATAAAAGGGTTAGGGATCAATTATAAGGTCTATATCGGTATGGTTATGCAACTATGTGAGTGAGCTGGGTTGTTTTGACACTAAATCTGTTAAATTTTCAATATTGATTTAGGAGAACCAACCTTAAAAGCTAGCTTGTTAAGGTTGGAAAGTTCATTTCTATATTAATCACTTAACATTTTTATATTTAGTAGATGTAGGATATTTTTAACACTCCCCCCTCAAGTGACAATGGGGTATTCAAAGTTGTCACTTGAAACAATTAAAATCAGATCAAATGGCAAGGTAATTTGGTAATTTGATAAACAAGACCAACCAGCAAGGTAATTAGATAATCAGATAAATCGGATCAACCAGTAAGGTAATCAGGTAATCAAGTAAATCGGACTAACTAGTAACATAATTAGGTAATCAAGTAAACTGAACAACCCGGCAAGGTAATTAAATAGACAAGATCAACCTGCTTTAATACTATGTTAAATTTTTAATATAGATTTGGGAGAATCAATCTTAAAAGCTAGCTTGTTAAAGTTGGAGAGTTCATTTCTATATTAATCACTTAACATTTTTATATTTAGTAGATGTGGGATATTCTTAACATAATCAATGTGTGTTCATGAAGGCCCTTAACTAAGTGAAAGAGTGAGGTTTTCTTGGTTCAGAGAATCCGGTGAAAGGGCCTCTAAAGGGATCGATAAAGAGCTGGGCTCTTTTCCTAAGGGAGAGAGGCATGAGAGGGATTGTGAATATCCTCTATGTGTGTGGGTTACTCTCTGTCCTAGAGAGAGAGAGAGGTCATAGTTGTGCATGGGTTTTAGGTGATGGGTTTGATCGAAAGAGAGAAAGGAGGTGGCCAAAAGAGATGAGTTGGGTTTTTGGGTCAAAGAGAAAGGAGCATTTAGTGATGGTCGAGAGGGAGAGCGGGTTAACTGTTTTTTAGCTTGTGGGCGGTGGTGGGTGAATGCTAAATCTTTTTGGGTAGAGAGAGGCTGTGTGTTCAGAGCTATGTCAGGATTGAGAGAGAGGGAGAGAGAGAGAGAGAGAGAGATAAAGAGTTTCTTTTTTAAAAAATAAAAAATAAAACCAATCTCTTTTTAATTAATCCATCATTCATCTTAATTAATTAATTAATCTATTTAATTAATTAATTCATCCATACATTTCATCATATTAGTTAATTAATTTATGCAATTAGTTTAATTTTGAATTAAGGAGCAACTATGTGATTCCCCTAAAATATATAATGACTAGGGGGAACACTTTTCTTAATTTATGAATGTTTTACTTAATTGCTCTTTAATTTCCCCATGCATTCATATTATACTTATCATTATTATTTAATACTTATCATCCATGAAATTAATTTTTTAAGTCAAATTAAACTTAAGAACCAAATTTATATTATTTAACTAAAAATCTAGTCCTCGAGCTCAACTTGGTTCGAAGACAGTGATTTTTTATCTTTGGATAAATTAATTATAAAATTAATGAATTGGAGTTATTAAATTGGGTTTTTCTTTTATTTCCCCATTAAAAATAAATTAGGGTGGTGACTCTTAAAATCATTTTTTAAATAATAAATCAATTTTCCAAATGATAACTGTTCTTATCGTGAGCACTAAAACTCATTCCATAACCTCTTTAAAAATCACTAATCTTTCCTGAAGATAATTTTTCTAAGTGAAGGAGGGGCATTCGGTGGGATCTCATAATTGGTGATTCCACTGAGGACTGGTTGCCACCCTTTTTAATAAAGGAAAGCAAATAAGAGGATTACTATTTAATTAAGGAAAATTTTTACAAAAATAATCTCCATTTGACTCATTAAGTTTAATTTGGCTTTCATGCATCACTTTGCATAATAAAGGTTCCTTGCCTAACTTTAGCTTTAAGAAAACTTATAGATGGCGAGTAGCATTGGCTCGATAACTGTCTTTAAGTATGTTGAGAGATAGCGAAAGCATTCTACCCTACAATGAATCCCTATTCATTTTTGTGGTATAATGAGTAATCAGTATTGTTAGACCTATGCGAGACTCCTTGCCATACATATGGTTAGGTACACCAATGCTTTAATAGGACGGGGTCCCTAAACCAAATCACCCTTCACCCTAGTACATATAGTCACCCTAGCATTGACTTAAGATTCCATGTGCTGTAGTAATAGACTTATTCATACATATACCTATGAAACTTTTTTGGCATGCATCATGACATTACCATGCATACATAATATGAGAAACTTGACAAAGTAAACCCTTAAATACCTCAAAGACCAAAACTAGTGGTCCGTTACCTAAAGCACAGTAACCTCACACATTTACCTTGACAACCTTTAAACCCAGTGACCAACCATATGAAGGGAATTCTTTTTATGACACACCATTACATTCATACCTGTGAATCCTTAATTTTACACCCTTATCATCTAACCGCACTTTATCACATGCTAAGTTTAACGCACTATGTGTAGCCGTTACAGCGATCATAGACATCCAAATTTCCTAAACCTCAAACCAATCAATCTCTAAAAAAAAAAAAAAAAAGGTCGAGCTGTGAAAGCCTAGTGCAAATCAGCACCAAGTTTGCACGGATTTGCACCTCACTAGAGCAGTGGCCGCGCTAGTCTGACACGGATTTGTGCAAAACTGAGGCAAATCCATGCCCTCTGATGCAGATCCGTGCCTCCCTCTGCGTGGAGCGATGTTTTTGTATTGATTTCTACACCAAAAATGACCAAATTAACCCTTTCAACCTAATTTTTAACCCCTTTCCAGCCCTATCCTTTTGATTTTTTTACTTTTTCAATTTCTAAACTACCCTCACCAACTTTTCCTATAAATACCCTGCTCCACTTCTCATTTCTCGACACCTTTTGAATTAGAGTTGATAGCTGTCCTCTAATTCCTCTCTTCTTCTCTCTCCGACTATTCTCTAATTAATAATTGATCTTTTTAATTAATTAATTACCTCATCCTAACTAAGTTAATTAAGTTTTTTAATTAATTACAACTCTTTTTTTAAAAATTAAAATTAATCACTCAATTAATTAATTAATTAATCTTTTTAATTAATTAATTAATCTTTCTTTTTTTTTTTTTCAAAATCAAGTTAATCCCTTTTTTTCCATCATTCATCCAAATTAATTAATTAATCATTTTGATGTTAATCCATTCATCCATTTCATCACATTAATTAGTTAATTAATCATTTTAATTAATTAATTAATCTCTCAATCAATCTAATCATTCAGTCCCATTAAAACGGATTTTCAATCTAGTAAAACTCTCCGCCCTCCAAAAGGAAAGGTATCAGCCTTTTGTGAGGCCTTGTCCGAGCACTGTCCTGGTCCACTAAAGGGAACCGAGATGCTTATTCGGGTTTAGACTCATAATGAAATCCTTGGGTTTGGATTGGTTGATTTTGAAAATGATTTCAGGAGTCGCCACCTTAATTTTATTTAGTTGAAAAAACATTAAGGAAAAATCCCAAATTGACTCAAATTTATTAATTTTGCAATTAATTTATCCAAGGATAAAAATCACTAGTCTTTGAACCAGGTTGAGCTCAGGGACTAGGTTTTTTAGTTAAATAATCTAAATTTCGCTCTAAAGTTTAATTTGACTTTGAAAAATTAACTTAATGGATGACAAATATTGTATGACAATATCATGATTAATGCATGAATATAGTATGAATGCAAAAATTAGATAAAACATTCATAAATTACATTAATTAAAAGGGAAAAGACCATCCTATAGCCATAACTTACAGTCATAAACTTCTTAATCTTATACCAAGGACAAAGCCATAGCAATTCTTAGGGGTCGAGCTCAAATAGCCACTCAGTCCACTCCTTTTCAGAACTGAATTTCCTTACTATTGTGTAAGATCAGTATCATGGGGCAGAGTAGTCCTTTTTAGTAGGAGGGGCAACCACTTTCAGATGATCTCTTAGCCAAATTTGTGCAGAAACATAGCTAAGTAAGGAATATTGATAATTATCAGAATTTTTTACTAATTATGCAGGGAAAAGAAAACATACCTAAAGAGATCCGGTGTGGCTGACATGGCGATCTGGCTCCTTCAGCAATGTCTCCGGGTTCTGAGCACCCATTGCTGGCTAATTGAGAGCTTCCATATTGAGAGAGGGTAAAAAAAAAAAAAAGAGAAAGAGAGAGAAAAGAAAGAGATTTGGAGAGAGAAATGAAAGCTAAAGAGAGAGAGAAGAGACAGAGTGAAAAAATGAGCTTATGAAAAATGTGAAGGAATGAAGGTATATATAGGAGTTTAGGTGGGCCCCCCCATAACATCTTTTAACTTTTTTGATTCGCAGGTCCAAATCACGTGGTTTCACCATAACAAGCTCATTTTAAATCGAAAACCAGTTTCGTCTGAAGCAGTGAATCCGCATGATTTTTATCCATCTCCCAAAATAGATAAGGTCTCGATTGGAGTTTAGAATCTCCTAGAATTATAGAAAAATTGAAAATTCAAAAATAACTTAAGAATTGGAAAACAGTCCAAACAGGGTCAGAAAAGCCAAAAATCAGACGTGAAGCTTTTATACAACTCCCAATACTGAAATGGACATTCAGAATGCTTAGAATGATGTCCTAGGCCTTTTGATTCACACTTATTAGATTCAGCCTTTGTCTGGCCAAATCAAATAAGTGGGGTAGCTGTGAACCTTTAAAATTACACCTCCAGTCGACCGTCTTTTAGTGACGAACCCACAGAATCGAACCGAGCTCGAATCAAAACTGAAACGAACCCAAAACAGACGAAAAAGTAGGAAATAGATCAAACTAGCCAGACAGCGAGTGCAGGCATGCCACCTCTCTGGGTGGCACACCAGTCGTGCCGCCTATGAGGCGGCACGAATTGCGTGCCACGGTACAGGTGTCTAATGACTCACTAGTGTCGCCTGTGCCGCCGGCAAGCTATCGATGCCACTGCCGGTGCCGCCCGCATCCTCTTCAATAGCTCTATAAATAGAGCCTCCTTCCAGCTCATTTGGAGGGAATTCCAAGGCAAAAACTCTCTTATATTGCTCTGCTTATTGTGCTTAAGTTCTGCTTGAAATTTGATACAAAAGTTGTTGTTTCAATTTCTTGTTAATTTACATTAATTATGTTATTTTGCTAACCTTTTGTTGTTTAAGGTTCAACTTCAAGATCCTAAATCCAAAGTGGAGCTTAGATCCGGAGTTAAGCTCGCCCCGTTCATCCAAAAAAAAAAAGGAAAACAAAGGTATAATTCATTTTGTCCATTATCAGAATTCTAAACTCAGATCTAAAATTCTCTTTAGGTCTAAAATAGAAAGGATCTAAAATTTATTAATTTAAGAATCAGAATTAAATTAATAAACAAACCAATACTTTTTTCCAGAACCCCTCCTTCGCAAGAAGGAAAAACTGCATGAGTTTTGATTCATATTCAATAGGATACGCAGGTTGCCATTCTGAAAATGCATCAACTCCAAAATCATTTTTAATAACATTTTCCTTTTTATATTTGTTATTTATTTCCAAATCTGTACTTTCATTTCTTTAGTATGGTTGAGGAATGTGTGCTTTCCCTAGTACCCATAAGGGCTAGAGGAAAGATCCTCTTTCTTTTCATTCATTTTGATTTGTAATAATTAAGTAGGATTTACTTCTACTTATTTACCTATCATTGTCATTTCATACTATCATCTATAACTATTCATTCATCAATTTATTCATGTTCATGCATACATGAAAATTCCTTTTTAAGAGTTATTTTGCAAACTTTAGCCAAACTAAAGAAAATTATGTTTTCTCAAATTGTGTAATTACCAAAACCTGATCCCCGAGCCCTCTTTGGTCACTAGCGGATTAGTGCATTTTCCATTGGGATAAATCAAACTTTTTTTTGGAGTCAATCAATTTGGATTTTTCTTTAATTTTTCCAATTAAAATAAATAAATTAAAGTGGCGACTGACTTTTCACAACTTCCAAATTACAAAAATCAATTTTTGAACTCACAGTGAATTTCAATCGTGGAGTTTCTCCTGAAGAGTATTTTGATTCCTCGACGGATCAAACCGGTGCTCAGGCGAGGCCTCATAGGATGGAGTATTTATAGCTTTCACTTACCAAAATCTCGTTACAAATGAAATGGGTGAGAATCTCCATAACATTAATAAAATTTACATTAAATTCACTGTCAGAGCATATTCCCAACATCAATTCCTTTATTGCAATCGCGAATCACATTTAGAGGTCGCTACTGCATTTTCGCAGTCGTGAACTTTGAATGTGTCAAACGGCTAATTTACACATAGCACTATTCTGTTAGGTGATCAACTATCCATTAGAGCTGCTCTTTAAAGTATGGATGTCATAGTCAGTAGCCTTAAATCACAGTCACAACTTGGCTTTTGCACCTAGTTTCGTGGTTGCAATTAAGGTCGTGAAACCTACTATCCCTCAAGGCCAAATTTTTTCAATTGCCTTAAATTAATTCTTGGTCACGATCAATAAGGTCATAGTCGCTATTCTTAATTCACAATCGCAATCTCGGGTTACGCCCCTGAATTAGAGGTTTGAATCATATCTTCATGAATTTCTTAAGTTCTTTTGATTTCAACATTTCCAAAGTTTTTATCCTACAAAGATAGCACTTAAAACATATATTAGATCACTTTAATTTAATTGTCAAGATCAAAATAGAGATTAACTAAGTTGTGAACCAACTTAGGTCAACAAATCTCTTCTCCAATATTCACTTCTCTTAAATCACATTGATTTAGTGTTCCATTAATGATCTAAGATTATGCCCAATGCTTCACAATAGTTGAATCAAGATTTCACCCAATTCTCTAAGATTTTGTCCTAGTTCTCTAAAATTTCATCCTTATAATAGTTATATGGGATTTCGTCCAATATAATAATTATATAAGAACTTTGAGATTTAAAATCACTTAATGACTAACCAAATAAGCTATCAAAAGATAAGAATTAAGCTTATAGCTTTTACAATAATAAACACAAAAAGATATGAGATAAAGAGCAAAATTTGTTCTTGAATAGGGTAAAAGAGGATTGATGAATTTCAAGCTTAGATAGCATTTTTAATCACTTAAAATCTCTATATCTTCAATTTGGATATATAGGTCTTCAATATTAGTTGTAAGATATGATTCTTGTACTTTGAAAATTGATCCAGATTCCAATGGGTATAAATGGCTATATTTTTTGTCTAATATGATGTGTTCACGGTGTTGACATGTCTAGTAATGGCAGTGACTTGTTGAATCAAGGCAATGATTAAATGCTTGAAAACACACCAAAGCTCTCTATGTCTTTTTCACCGTGGTGACTTTTTGTGCCAAGTGGTGACTCTAATTCAATCAAGGCAGTGAAATAAGACTAGAAGAAATACTTGAGGCCGTGTGTCTTTTCAAGGCCTTGAATATTGTTTCAAGGCTATGAATTTTTAAATACTTGTCAATATATTGAAACACAACTAAATAGTAATGGAGTGAGTTTTTCTATTGAAGTATGCTACTTTGGATATAAAGCTAATATATGCTATTATCTATATTTGCATTATACTCATGTATTTAATAAATTTATGCTTAATTAAAAAAATTTTTGAAATCATCAAAATATAAAGAAGACAACAGATAACGAATCATGTAATTTTTAAGGGTTGACAGCAATTCATGAAATTTCTGAGGGGTTTCTTCTTCCTTTTCCTTTTTAATTTATTGCTTTAATTATGAGTGTTTAAGTTAGTTTCCTTATTTGATTCTTATTTTATGCATGTTTAGGTTTGACTATTCGTTTGTGCATATATCCTTTTGATTAATGATCTAGAAATGTTTACTGTTCTTGATAATTGCATGCTTAGGAATATTTTGTAAATATTAATTAGATCTTTATAACTGTGAAATGATGCTTAGAAACATGTTTAGGAGTGAGAATTATTGAAATATTGAATTCAAAATTTAGAATTTGGGATTTATCACTTGAAAAATGGAAGAACTGATGAATTGGAGAAGAAAGAATCGCAAGACAAGCATCCTAGGGTAAGATGCCTATCCACAAAGGTGTCCTACCTTAGGATGCCCCTCCTCTAACCTCTGCTTGTGTTTTTGCTTTGATTTTGTAGGTCCAATGTAGTCTCAATGCTCGGATGGACCTCTAGAGCCTAGAGATGACCTGTAAATGATGCCAAAGAATGCAAAGAGAAGTTTATTTTACTTGCAATTTACTTTGTTTGTTGGAATTTTAGGTGATTTGGAAACTCCTATTTACTTCCATGCAATTTAAATACTTGTTTGTGCACTTTTGGTGATTTAAATATTGTAAATGCATTAATTTTGTAAAATCAATGTGGAAAAATTGACTTATCACTCCTAAACAAACCATAAAAATAGATCCAACACTTGAACCTAAATCTCTAGGAATTAAGGTTCATTATGGGAGTTAGGCACTATAAGGATCCTCTTAGCTAACCTGATATCTAACTAGTGTCTCAGTTTTACACCATTCCCTACTCAACCTATAATCAATTGGGTTAAATATGCTGAAAAGCTCGGTGTAGTGCCCAATAACCGCGCACACCAATTATCTGTTTAAAAAATCCTTTCTTATGCCTAAGCTTGACCATTAACTCTTAGGCATTGAAACTTTGCATATTCTTGCAAGCTTCCATGCTATCCAACAAGTTCCCCTATATGTTATTCTGCCTAATGCTTGAGTCCAACTTGTTGACTCAATGTATTACCCCACTAATGAGCTTTAGAGGCCTAAAAAACATATAATTGCATATTTATTCAAACAATTTTCATTTTCCTCCAAAACTTCCTTTACATCAATTCAAAATTAGAGATCTTTAGACATTTTAAGTAATTTGAACATCCAATAACTTTCCAATGTGGGTCTCCATCCTTTTAACATATAATCAATTTCAATAGGCACAACTTTAATTTCCTCCAGGGAATCTTTTCATGCAAATAGCATGCTTATTCATCAAATATGAAATTTAGGTGGTGGTAAGGAGTTTGTTATTGCCTCAATTGACTAAGAGAGAGTTGTGATTTAGGAAACTTCATTAGTAATGGAGATAGAATGATCAATATTTGAATGAAAGAAAATTATGAGCAAAAAAGCTAGATACCAAACATCATAAATGAAAAAAATCCTTTCTGCCAATTAATGCAACCATTTTAATCTTGATAATCTTTTATGGTTTTAATTCCTTTGCTACATAATAATCAATCTTTTTTCTAGTGTTAAAACTAAATGGAAGAGCCTAAATTGATGAAGGTATGCCAATATATGTTTTGCCTTTCTTAGAGACCCATTTCAATGGTATAGTAGAATCTCTATATAGGAATACTCTTGGGATCCTACTAATTATATTCTTATTGAGAGGTTATAATTTAGTAGAGGTACATTACAAAATTTTTTTTCAAGTATAAATTAAACACCCAAAAACAACATCTTTAATAATAACATTAATTAAAGAACAATAAAGTATTGGCATATTAAGGGAAATGAATAAAATTATATTAAAAAAATTGTCAAGTAGATATTAGGGTTTGATTCTTTCACTTTGTACAACTTAACACGAATACTTTCTATGAGATGAACTTGTTTATTGGCTTTAGGAGGCATGGTTAATTTACTATAGGAAGAAGGAAAAGGTATCACTTGAAATTGGTTTGAGATTGTAGGTTGCGTCTATTGTATAATGAATGGAATTTTCAATGGAAAAAAATTAGAGAGCATAAAATAGACTTTTAAAATGGAATTTGTTTATTCCCAATTTACATAGATAAGTGTAAAAGTCTTTTAGGTATATGCAAGTCTTTTGACTTGATTAATCTCTTTATCCATTTTATATGTTTTAATAATTAATTATATTAAATTATATTGAAATAAAAAAATATATAATATATTTTAGCCTTATCATATATATATACAATTATTACTATATAAAGCTATACTTTCTTAGTACAGTACTTAAAAACATTATAACTTATTACAATTTAGTGGTTATTCTTATTTACAACTGGCCCAAGTTGGGACCAAAAATTTTTATAATAATATAGAGGTTGCTTTTATATAGAGTATTCTTATATAGTGGTTCTACTCTAATATTATTTACCATTGTGCTGATATCATTTGAACTATTCAACTTAATAAGTTGTTTAATTTGGTCAAACACTTTTAGTGTTCAAGCCATTCACAATTCTATATCAACAAAGTCATCCATATGTTTTTTCCAAATGCTTGTTAATAACACCTTAAAGCATATGAAAGATATAGAAGACTGCTAGCATGATCGATTTTCAGATATCATATTGACGTTGATGACATGCTTCAAAGATAGCAAATACCATATACAATCAGAAATGCAAATCCCCAATGTAAGATTCCACATAATATGTGTTAGATTGCTATCTTTTTTACTTAAGACCTTGGCAAAGAGCTAATTTTTATCATTTAGCAAAAACAAAATTAGGAATTCGCAGGGGTAATGATTTAGAAGCAATATATTCCTTCTCAACATTTTGCAAAGAATCACTTTCATTTGTATATCTATCAATGCAAAGGCTTAAATGCAATTTAGTTATTTGCTTGTACTACCCAATCAATTCTTTAGAGTACACCAAGATGCTCATCAAATAATTTGGCTTTTCATCTTTACATGATAGGTTTCTATGGCACTAAATGCCTCTTGGCTTATACGAGGAAGAGATCTAACTGTTGAAAGCCATAGTTTTGTTAAACATGGAGTAGACAATAAAATTATAAAATATGAAAATAAAACACAACTCCACACTATGTATTGAGGAGTTTGTCATTTGATGTGAATGCCAATACATGTTCATGCATGTGCTCATACCATCCATAAAAGAAAACAGAAAGAGAGATAGGAAATGGGAGAATGATCTACCCAATATTATGAACCTAAGAGGCCTGGAAATATTGTATGCATGCAGTCTTATCAACAAAATCTTGAGTTAATTCTTTCAAAATTGTGGAAGTATCTTTCCCTCCAAAAGTCCATACACTATTTTTCCTAGCCATTTGAAAATTTCATGTTGAAATTCAATGTTACCATACTTTTTTAACAATATTCCTCAACCATGATCTATAAATATGCAAGAAAGAAAACAATATGGTGCAACTAAATATTACCAATCAATCTAAACAATAAGACTATCATTTCTATATTATTGCATTTTTTTCAATTTTTTTCAATTTCTGAACTTTAGAGCAAGAATATTGCCTTACGGGCTCAATTTTACTACAACATCATCAATTAAAAATCCACCTATATTCCATGCAAGCTCTACCTTAGAACTCAAATGACTAGAGCCTTCATCCACTTATCAATGTTGGCTTTGCAAAGCTATGTGTGATGACCCATACAACAAAGACTGCACGTTGTGTTATCTTAAATCAACATATCAAAATGGAAGGATTTTGCAATATATAAGAATTTATAAGCTTTTTTCATGGAATTTCAAGGTTAAGGAAATCCTTGTTCACACCACCTTTGAAAATAATAAGTCCTTTTGAAAGAAATGAATCATGTAAAACATAGAAGGATTTATAACAGTTCAGTTTATTTCATTGAATCCACTATTATAAATCTAAAAATGTACTTATTTAAATTAAATATGATTTTTACTATATAAGGTAAAATAAAAAAAAATTACTTTTACATTTCAATTATTTCAAATAATGTAATTTAAATGAAATCGTTTCAAAATTTATTTCAAACACATGAATTCTTTCATATCATTGAATTGAATTCTCTTGCACATTAGTTTTTTTAAACGATGGTTGGATTTGAAATTAAATTATAAGATATTTTTTTTAATGAATTTGATTGGCTTGAAACTCAAATTCTAGATATTTCAGCTTTACTACTTTCAATTAAAAAAATAATTGAAGACTTTAATTAATTAAAAGTAAAATTAAAATGATTGCATTTCTTAGTTTTTATGCTTGTCCAGGTATAAAATTATAATGTCATTAATTTATTAACTAAAAATCTGAACTAAGTCATAAGATTGAAAGAGTAAGGGTTCATTTGGAATTGAATTTCTCAAAAGCATTTTTCAATAAAATTTTTTATATTTTTTAAAAAATATTTTTTTAAATTATTTTTAAGTAGAAGAAAATTAATTAATATTTTTCTCAAAAATGGGTTTGAGAAAACAGTTTATAAAAAATAATGAAAATTAATTAATTAAATAAAAAAATTTTAAAAGCGCTTTTTTGACCCCCTAACAGTAATCCCAAACACATCCTAAGTCTTACCTAAAAAAAAAATTGATATTTTCATTCAAAAAATATTATGTAAGAATCATATTAATTATTCAATTTTTTTTTGACGAGCACCCTTATGACACTAGTTAAAAAACAAAAACTTAGATATAATTAAATAAAAATTTAAAAATAAAATAAATGAGTAAAAAGTGAGAATTTTGATCTATCACTTAGGATAATAGTAATTATAATGAAATATGACTCTATTGAAATCTCTATTTTTCATATTCAATTAATTTTTACATTATTTTAATTGTATATGTCTGAAATAACTATTTTATAACTATATTTTTTATGAAACAACTGCTATTAACTAGTGCTTTTAGGATACTCATTAGAAAAATCATTAATTAATGTATCTTTATTATTTAGGGCTTGTTTGGTTGGCTCAATGATAGAGTTGGAACATGAATGAAATATTTATTCATAAATTTGAATTGTTTGGTTAATCGAAATAATAAAAATTAAAAGAAAATTAAAATATTATAGGATTTTTATTATTAAGGGGCGTGTGAATAAGTGGAATAAAAAAGACAATAAAAGTTTTAGGCATGGAGTGAAAAATCACAACATGCTATCAAAGGAGAATTCATATTTACTTTCAAATAATTTTCAGTTTATTAACATTTTGGTTATGCATTAAATCGTTGATAATATATCTATATCATTGTATTTCTTATTGGTTTCTTTTTATTTTCTTTTGCACTTAATTGAAATAGATTTTTTTTTTATTTTAATAGATTTTTACCTATATTTTATAAAAATTTTGTCGTTAAATAAATAAAATTATTTGTTGCTTGACTTTAAATTTGGTTGAAAAACAATTGTTCAATTATGTGTTCTCATTTTCGTGTTTTAAACACAACTCATGAGAATTATATTACCATTCAACTTTTTCTATTTCGAAAAAGTGATAAATTGGTCCTTTAACTTTACTGTTAGGACTTAAGATAACTTAACTTCCGTAAAACTTACAACACCAAAGTCCTAAAGCTTAGTTGAATGAATAGCTCATGTGTAACTAAAATCATGTGGGAATTATTTTTTATGTATTATTTTCTTGTTATAAATCATTAAATTTTATTTTTAAATTTTAATTTTCTAATAATAAAGGCTTCAAAACAACTGCTCAACACTTTAAATTTTTTTATAATATTAAAATTATACTAGTCATGAACTCGTACATTGTACAGATACTAAATTAATTTTTTTTTAAAATGATTTGTACTTTTAATTTAATTATTTTTATTTAAATTTATCCATACAATAATAAATTAAATAATAAAACTTTATAATATATATATATATACACACACACATATACATACATACATACATATACATATAGTTTTTCCAGCCCATATTCTTCAACAACTTTGAATTATCCATATCATATTCAAAATTCATTATATGTTTAATAAGGAATAAAACAATTCATCTTTCCACTGGGTCCAAAGTTGATGAAAGCCCAAATTAAAGGGAGGCTTTTCTTGGGCATAATGTCCAAAATAGACTAAATCTAGACTCTCAGATCATCAAGTGGCCCCCTTAGATGAGGTTCTCTTAAGCCTCATTGCTTGTGAACTAGAGCCTGATATCAGAATACTATAGCATGGGTCATTCAAGCATTAAATGCAAGCTGCCCTAGGGAGTTGACACTCGTCAGGATAGAGTCTTCTTTACCAAAACTTTACATAGGAAGCCATACTAGTATATGCATCCGACACCAAGCTTTATTACACCAAGTATACATCATAATCTTTGGGATTTGTGCATCCCTTCCTCTTTAAGCTGCTACATGAGAATAGTATAAAAGGCAAGACATTAACTCCATTTGAGATAGCTGATTCTAGATACTCTTGATAGCAGTGTGTGCCCTATGAGCCATATAATAATTATGTAATAATAGATATTAATTCCCAATGGCACAATAAATATATTCATAATGTGAAAAGAGTTTCATATTATTGAATATTATCCTTAAGTATTTGTAAGATGATTTATTCTTAAGTTGAGAATATAGGAGACAAATCATTCTTGTACAAATATTTTAAATATGTTCATGGTCATAGGATTAATAACTGGGCATCATTAATTTCGAAAGACCATCACCTCTATTTGTTTTCTATAATCAGTATGTGATATAAATGATTATAGAGGCAGTAAGTCTCATGCTGCTTGACATGTGATGTCGATATAAATACGTGGATATTCATAGGATGAATAATCAAACCATGATGTTAGATTATAATAATATGGGATTTTACTACTTGTCAATTATTTATCATCTAGATCATAATAGTGCATATAATTTTTTTACTTGAGGGATACTATATCTCATACGTAGGTAGTTAGAATTTATTAATGCCTACATAGACATACTATTCATATATGGACATATAGTATGTGATAGTTCTAATTTATTATGTATGGAGGTAAGTGATTGCCAAGATAGAATTCATTATTTTGAGTAAACGAGGTTAAGATCCTATGCTGTATGGTTATTCTTGATACTTAAGTTTTTGGTCGGAACAGTAAAATTCACTGGAAAGAGTTTCTAGTAGGAATCTAATTTCATAAAGAATTAGAATCGAGATAAGGACATAGAATCGAGGCATATTAGGGTTTGACATAAACCATTACCCTAGCCGAGATTGGGATCTTTAATGAAAAGATTCTAATGCATGATAATTTATGATCAATGGTCCATGTGATGTTTAAAGTTATCAACTATAAATATTCATTTCTAATTAGATAGTCATGACATGGAATGCTGGCTGTCACTCACGACTTATGGGACTAAGTATGAAGTAGAGATTTCACATTAATAGAGAAAAATATTTTCTCATTCCCATTGCTAATTAGATATGAACCTCGAAAGTCACACACCTAATTGTGATCACCTTCCAAGTGTAAAAGGTTTATCATAATAATTAATTAAAGTATTTAATTAATTGATTAGTGGCAAAATAATTTAATATGTAATTAAATTTATAAGGACCCTAGCATGTCCTGATATTTAATCTATGAAGTTTTCTATTCAATTAAATCTTAATTTGTATACGATGCAAATAAGAAAAATTAAATTGAAAATGATTTGGATTAAATCAAAAACATAATTTTAAGCTTAGTGAAAAACCTTAACACATGAGATGTGGCCTAAGCCCATATATGATATAGAAAAGAGGCAATTTAGGAGTTAGAGAAAATTCACTATTCATGAGCCCACATGATGGGTTTAGGGGGTTAGAGAATTTTCTACTGAGGTTAAAATTGTAATTATATCTTTTAGCTAATGGAAACATCCATTTTGCTCCTAAAGGATAAAATGGTCATTTCACCATTTGAAGAAGCAAAGTCAACTTTGCCTCTTCACCAAATGATGAGCTAAAAGGATGTTATAGTTTTTGTGAAGATTTAAGGGTTAAGTCTTGCAAATAATATAAAAGCTTTGAGTTTTTATGTTGCAAAGTAAGAGTGAATATCATTTTTCAAGTTGAAGCATTTTAGAGAGAGAAGTGAGAGAGAGAATGAAAAATGAAGAAAATGTTTCTTCAATTTTCTTTTGATTTCCAATTCTCTTCTTTGTTTTTTATGAAAGAACAAATACTTGCAAATTGAAAATGTATTTAGTTCAAAGACAAACCTTAAACTTTCTAAAGGTTTTTGAGAGAAAATCTTGAATCAATTTGGGTACCCAAGAGAGGGATTCAAGAACACCAAAAAAACTTAGAGGTGAGCTAGGTGTGGATGATCTAGAGACTTCACACTTGGGAAGCTCTTTATTAAAGAAAGAAGGAACCTACAAGGTAATATGATTACTCTTTCTTCTTCTTTCTATGCATATGTGTTTTACACACAAATTAATTAATTGCTTGAATGGATGTTTGGACCAAAATTGGGTGAAATGAAATTTTAAAATGTTTGAAATTTCACCCCACCACCTTGCTTTCATTACATTTGGCTCCACCATTCCTTCAACTCTTACATCTTTCTCTCACTAAATATATTGGTTACAGGGAAGAGATAACCTTATCTTTAACCTTACATAGCCCATTGCTAACTTAAGTGTCGGAGAGCATTTGTTGAGCCAAAAGGCTTAGCCCTCTCATGTTGTCTCTCTCTTACAGACTATTGACCTAAGTTGGTTCATAGCTTAATCAATCTATATTTTGATCTTTACAATTAAATTAAAGTCCTCTAATGTTTGCACTTGGTGTTTATTTACAAGAAATACACTTAGAAAAGGTTGAAAATTCAAGATTTTGAAAATTCCCTAAGTATAGGAATCGTACATGTAAATCACATCCACAATAATCAATTGAGCTCGCAAGCAATATTTCCTAACCACAATTCCTTGGATCACGACAGTGATTAATTTAAAAAAAAAAAGGGGACATAAGACATAATAAGGTTGGCGGCCAGAATCGTGACCACCATATCTAGATGTAAAAGACTGATTGTGACCGAGATCATCAAGTTGTGACCGCAAATTTAGAGAGACAGGAAGCCGCTTCAATGGCTAGTAGAAGTAATCGACGGTCAGATGCCATGTGTCACTAGCCATTGTAAAATGTGAATATTGTGATCGCAATTTAGTTTCAAATAGACTACTTTTTGGCAAGTTGTTTGGAATTTAGCTTTTGACCTATATCTTCATTTATAATGGCTCTTTGGACAAAAAAAAAAAAAAAAAAAAAAAAAAAAAAAAAAAAAAAAAAAAAAACACTACTTACCAAGTAGCCAAACTCTTGCAATTTTATTTCTCGAGTCTAAATCTTTGTAAAACACATATTGTGTTAATTAGTTGGATGTTAGCCATTGAAATACTTGTATAGGCTGAGGAGTGAGTCTAGTTAAAACTCTTACATAAATTTGATTAAGTGTCTTAATAAAACACTTGGTTGGGTTTGAGTATTAGTTTAGATAAAATACTTGGTTAGGCTTAAGAGTGAGTCTTGAAAAAACTTTTGTAAGGTTTGATGTGAGCTTAAAAATTAATTTTAGAGTGAACTTGTTAAAACTCTATTTATAGTAAAATACCCAATTTAGGATTGAATAGTGAATGTATGATTGGTTATAATCTAAACCACTATAAATTTATGTGTCCTATCTCTCTGCTTTTATCTCTTCTTATTAAATTTTTAATTACTCATCAATTCAACCCCTTATTGGTGCAAATTGGACAATACAGACTACAATTTGGAATGAGTTTGTTTAAGATCCATCCAAGGAATCTAATTCATCTAAACATCCAAAGATTAATGACCGATCAATATCTTTTATGAGAATTAAGTAATAACATATTGTTACATATGAAACATAAAAGGTGCCTCTTAGTATAAGGAAATAGGTGAAAATTGACAAAAAAAAAAAAAAAAAAAAAAGAGAAACTAAAAAGTTAATAACAAAAATAAATTTTGATTATGATTTATAAACATCACATAATGTTAAACTCAGGGAGGTACTATTTTGTGTTGGAAAACTATTGCCCTAAAAAATTACTTATATTATTAATAAACAATTTTACAATATTAAATAGTTATTATGAAATTTTTATTATTAGAAATATAAAATTTATTTTAAAAATAAATCTTAATATTTTACAATGAGAAATTTTTTTTTTTTGAAGCTATTTTTACAATAAGAAATTAATACATAAAAAGTAATTTTAATGTGATTTTACTTGCGTGTGAATTTCACGCGGGCATTTAAGTAAGCTTTAGGATTGTTTGACGGTAAAGTTGAAGGATCAAATCATCAGATTTATCATTTTCATTCTCAGTCCTACGTACATGCATACCAAACAAGCCTGGAGGTTTGGGTCTAGAAGATTGGGATACGTTTGTGAATTTTTCAAATTGCAGAAGGTAAAAAAGTTAAAAAAAAAAAAAATGTCGCAAAACGAGATTCTTCTATCTACTGTCTAATACAGTTGTACCCTTTATGCGGAGTGAAGACGGACAGGGAAGTCTTTCTCCTGTTGCTTCACCGCTACTCTATTTGGTTCGCCTACTCTTGCTCTACTTTCTCTGCTCTTCTCGTACTTGGGTTCTATTCTATTCTTGTCTGGAGCCCAAGAATCGAACATACTAAACCAGCAAAAGAAAGTAACTTGAATAGCGGGTAGTGTTTGATCAAGATGGCAGATGAATGTTGCTCCACCCAATTGATTGACGGCAATGGCGTGTTCAATGTGGTGGGGCTTGACAATTTCATTAAAACAACTAAGCTCGCCGATTGCGGTCTTTCCTATGCGGTTGTTGCAATCATGGGTCCTCAAAGTAGTGGTATGTTATGTACTATTCATATTTATATATTTTCCTTTGTGTCGATTCGTTTTAGTGATTGCTTCTGGAGGCTCTTTGATTGGTTATGGCGGTAGACTGGGGTTTGAATTCATTTTGGTTTAATTGGGTTCTATTTGTTTAAATCAAGTTAACTAGAAAAGGGGTTGTCGAAGCTTAAAGCTCTCGGCTTTTGAGTTCATCCAATTTCATTTCTCTCTTTCTTTTATGTTTCTTTGCGTTTTATTTAAGTTTAGTTGAACTGAATTTGTTGGTTTGAGATTGATGTTGTGAAGGGCTGATTTGCTTGTGCTTGAGAATGTGAGAACTGATAACTTAAAAGTGGAATTTGTTGAAAGTACTCTTGAAAATATCTTTTTATGATGTAGCCTGGATCGTCTGTGTGTAGCTAGAAATGCGTTTTACCCTTTTACTGGGGGAAAAATATATTGATTTTCTGAGATTGGGAAGTCGTCTATATTCTGATTGAACAAGTTGTATTAAAGAAGTTCAAGCTGCTATTTTTATATAAATTCTCTGATGAGATGCCTGGGAGTTTTTCTTGAACAAATCACCTTTCTCATGGATTTGAAGTTATGGTATTTTTGGTCAAAGCTGTTCATCATTTGGAGAGTTTTTGAGCTATAATTTCATAACATTTTTAGCATAAATACCATGTGTTTCTAGGTATAGTTGAACTAGCTGATTCTCTTTGTATTTTTAACTCAGAGACAAGGGCATGTCCAGGGATTCAAGCACTGCAACCTTGAAGCAGATTCAATAGCTATTGAAATTATGAAAATTTTGTGGAGTCCATAGGGTGGCTTTCATATAGTTTGATTCTTTATCAAATATGGATTATATCAGTTTTTACTTAGGGTCTTTATTTCTTTGAGCATTGAGAAATGATGAGTTTGTAAGGAGGGTAAAATTGTATATAGCCAACTAGCCAACTATCTGCACTCATTTATCTTACGGAGATTTCCTTAATTTGATTAATAACTAAAACTTTTTCTTTTTGGTCCCATATATATTGTTAAAATTTTCAAGTAACTGCATATTGGTTTCTTCATCTTTCCTTGTTTTTAACCTTTTTTTTTTTATTTTTTTTATTTTTTTTATGGACAGGTAAAAGCACCCTTTTGAATCATCTTTTCCATACCAATTTCAGAGAGATGGACGCATATAGCGGAAGGTTTGTTACTTTTAATATTTCAAGTTTTAGGTTTTGATGGAAAAACCATATTTTGGTTTCATCTTTATTTTTATTGCTCTCTTTTTGGCTTTCTCATTCACTATGATACAAAAGACTAATTTTGTTTCAGGAGTCAAACAACCAAGGGAATTTGGATTGCAAGGTGTACTGGTATTGAGCCTTTCACAATTGCAATGGACCTGGAAGGAACTGATGGTAGGGAAAGGGGCGAGGTACTGACCTATAATTATTATCTTTTTTATCTTTGTATTCATTAATGTTTTAGCTTTTTGCATGTGCTGTTTAATGTTTGTGGGAGAGAAAGAAAGGCCAGATGAAATTATCTTGAACTTATCCATAAAAGAAATTTTGACACTAGCTGTTGCCTTTGTGTGGGGGTTAGTGTGATATTGAATGATTTCATAAGTGGATTTCTGTGTGTGCATGTGTGTGTGTGAGAGAGAGAGAGAGAGATAAGGCCAGGTGAGATTAAATAGTAATTCTTGATTTGTATACATATTGATCTCTATTCTAGGGAAATTCAGACACTAATGATCTGGGGTAATATTATTTTCAGGATGACACTGCATTCGAGAAACAAAGCGCCCTCTTTGCATTGGCAATTGCTGACATTGTACTAATAAATATGTGAGTTTTTGTTAGTTTGAAGAATTAGATGCTTTTACTCCCTATTAAACTTGATGGATGCCCACTTCTGCATGTAGGGATGGCCTCAGGCCATCACAGGTAGTCAGATAACAAAAGTTGTTAACATTTTGTCGGCCATTGCCTAGCTGAAGAGTGATGTGGTTGAAAATTGGTAGCCTGGATTTGGTTAGATTCTATATTGAAATAAAGTTCAGAAGATTGTTGTAAAGCTTGCTTGATGTGTTTGCATATGAGTAACTTGCAGCTATTGCTAGTTAAATTTTTGCCTACCTTTGATTCTTTGGTTTGGTCTTTCTATGGTTAGCCCTTCTGTGATAGTCTGTTACAAGTATGTAAAAATCAATTTAGGGCACTAAACTTTTGGATTTTGACGTTTCACCACTTTTATGACATTAATTTTTCTAAAAAGGGGAAAGATAGAGAGTGGGTGGGAGGTTCAATGTTGATGTGACCTTCTGATGCAGACAAGGAAAACATCAAGAAAAATTAAATTCAAAGGACAAAGAAATTTTGAATTTTGGTCTAATATTTACAATTTTAATACCCAAAGGGTATTTCTGTAATTTCCAGCATTGGTGGAATGGTATTTAAAATTTATTCAGAGTCTTTATTTTATTTTAAGTTTGATTTAGGAGTTTTAGTGTGTTTAGTATTTCCTAGTTAGTATTAATTTGTTTTCCTAGTTGGAGAACTAGTGTAGGGTTCCTAATCCAAACATAATTTGGATTAATTTTAACTCTATAAATACTTAGGCTTGTAACCATTATTAGACAACTTTCAGATTCAATAAAATAAATCTTGCATTGTTGCTAAGAATTGTGTGATTCAATTCAACCCTAGGTGTGACTCTTAGATCTTCTAAGTGTGACTCTTACAAGTTTTTTTCCCCTTTTTCCCTTACTTATCCCCTGTCCAGATCTGGTTCCTATAAAATCAGCCCTAGAATTTTCAATTTTAACCCTTTAATTTCTGAAAAATTCAAAGGAGAATAGATTATCTAAATCTGTCCTACATCAATTTGGTATCAGAGCCCAAAGATCTTAGAAGTTTGAAGTTTTGAATTTCATCAACAATGGGGATATTTGATTCATGTTTCGAAAGAGGTAATCCTACAAAATTTTGTGATTGGATTGATTTTCTTGAATTTTATTTCGATCGCTACAACTTCGAGAAAGCAAGAAAGGTAAGATTTGCAAGGTCGAGTTTGATGGGATCTATAAAATTATGGTGGTATAGTATTGAGTATGATATACAAATAGGGAGGCAATCGCAAATTAATACATGGCAAGAGATGAAAACAATGCTTCAAGAAAAATTTTTGGCACCATATTATCGCAAAAGGCTGTGTGAAAAGGTATATAATTCAGCGTATAGCTGCATGCCAATGGCTAATCACTTGAACCAATTTGAAAAGCAGAATTCTTTTCATCAAGAGCATGAATCGAAGATGAGTTCAAAGTTTGATCGGATAGAGGCCATGATGGATGAGTTGTGTGGAAGGATCCCTTCAAATCCTAGCAATCAAACTTTCAAAACCATTAGTAGTTGAATCTTTCTACAAAAACCAGCCCTAAGTCTACAAGTTGCGTCCAAGATTGTTGGAGAACAATGTCCACAAGTTGATCAAAACCTACAAGTTGTACCAAAACCAAATCTAAGACCTAATTTGCAAACTATGCCTAGTGTTGGTGAAGGAGCAAGAAATCTATTAGCAGGAAAGCCAAAAGTACAGAACTAGCAACTAGAAAGTTTTGCAAATTTACAATATGACAAGGAAAAACTTCAACGCGTGCAACTGGAAGTTCCAAAGCTAGATTCACATGCAGGAATTTCAAAACAGCGAGTGGTAAAGCCTATTAAACATCTAGAGACACTTCCTCAACAAGCAAAGGGGGTGGAACAGCAATTGCAACTATTAAAAGAGCCCATTCAACTCTATGATCAACATGGAAAAGGGACAGAAAGTAAAATCCTGCAACCACAAAACATCAAACCTCAAAACCCATTCCAACATCCGCATGTCCAAGACATTCAACCAAAGGAAGAATTACAAAGGCAATAACCAGAAAATGCTTTTCATGATGCTTACCAACATGCAAAAGAGGTAGACAATCAGAATTTCCATCCTCATATCCTTGAACCGCAAAAGCTACTCCTAGAATCGCATCTAGAACAAGTCAAAGTTGAAGAGACTGAAGTTATTGAATTCCCGCAAGCGTTTTTCAAAGTGGTGCAAAGAGATTAGAAGGAATAGGGGAACTTGACTTTGTTTTTCAAGATGCAGAATTTTAATTGCCTATTGTTGATGATGAGAAGATGGAATTCATTAATCCCAATCAGTTTATAGATGAGCCCAAAGGAAGGTTTCAAGTATTTCCATTGTCACCAATAATCAACCAACAACAACAGCAGCCCAAGGCATCACTATTTTTGTTACTTAAATATTTCAAAACTCGAGGTCGAGTTTTCTCCATCAAGGGGAGAATGATGCAGACAAGGAAAACATCAAGAAAAATAAAATTCAAAAGACAGAAATTTTGAATTTTGGTCTAATATTTACAATTTTAATACCCAGAGGGTATTTCTGTAATTTCCAGCATTGCTGGAACAGTAGTTAAAATTTATTTAGAGTCTTTATTTTATTTTAAGTTTGATTTAGGAGTTTTAGTGCGTTTAGTATTTCCTAGTTAGTATTAATTTGTTTTCCTAGTTGGAGAACTAGTGTAGGATTCCTAATCCAAACATGATTTGGATTAATTTTAACTCTATAAATATTTAAGCTTGTAACCATTATTAGACAACGTTCAAATTCAATAAAATAAATCCTGTATTATTGCTAAGAATTGTGTGATTCAATTCAACCCTAGGTGTGACTCCTAGACCTTCTAAGTGTGACTCTTTGAAGTTTTTTTTCCCCTTTTCCCCTTACTTATTCCCTGTCCAGATCTGGTTCCTATAAAATCAGCCCTAGAATTTTCAATTTTAACCCTTTAATTTCTGAAAAATTCAAAGTAGAACAGATTATCTAAATCTGTCCTACATCACCTTCTTGCTGCATGTGAAAGTAGACCAAATGCATTAGGCCTGTACAAGTTACTTGGATTTTGAAGCCTATGCTTCTCTGGTCTATAGGCTCATATGGTATGCTGTGGATGATATGATCAAACATTGTTTACCATTTGCTTTTCAGTCACTTCCTTGCACTTAAATTATCTAAGAGGATACTTAATGATTGATAATTATCTCAGTTTGACCTCCCCAGGACTCCATCCATCAAGTATTAGTGGAATAATTGGGCGGGTTGGGGTTACAGATGGGAGCTGGGCTACCCCCTATTGTGTAGCGCAAACATCTCTGTTTGTCAAAAGAATAGATGCCTGAATGAGGAGAAAATATCTGATTTTAATTTCTAGATAGGTCTTTGTTGTGAATAAGAAAAGAACGGAAGAGAATAAAAACTTTCTTATATTTTTACTGTGATTTACAACCTTGCCTATATATACAAGAATTCTAAAGTAGGAAAATAATTATTGCAGTAATAATACCTATAAAATAGGCACTAATATAGAAGTCTACCTAAAATAGGAATATGGACAGCTAATGTAATCTTCAAGTCCTAAAATTATGCAGCTAATAATATTTTACAGCTAACAACACTCCCCCTCAAGATGGTGCATAAATATCACGCATGCCCATTTTGCAAACCAAAACGTGAAAGGATTTACTTCCAAGTCCTTTAGTGAAAATATCAGCCAGCTGTTTTTCTGAAGATATATGAGAAATATCCAAGATTCCACAATTTATCTTTTCCTTTATGAAATGCCGATCAATCTCAATGTGCTTTGTTCTGTCATGTTGGACTGGATTATGAGCAATGCGAATAGCAGCTTGGTTATCACAGTATAAAGACAGATTTTTCCCTTCTAGTAACCTTAATTCATGCATTAATTTCTGAAGCCATAGTAACTCACACACGCCCTGTGCCATGGCTCTATATTCAGCCTCCGCACTGGATCGTGCTACTACTGTCTGTTTTTTATTCCAAGTAACCAAATTACCACCTACAAATGTGTAATAACCAGATGTAGACCTCCTATCATCAGGGGATCCAGCCCAATCTGCATCTGTAAAGCCTTCTATCTTTAGGTGACCATGTTTAGAGAAGAGTAATCCTTTACCAGGAGCGGATTTTAAATACCTTAAGATACGAAGGACAGCATCTAGATGTGGTTCTCGAGGATCATGCATATATTGACTCACCACACTTACAGCATTGGCTATATCAGGTCTGGTGTGTGAGAGATAAATCAACCTTCCAACTAATCTTGATATTGACCAATGTCAACAGATTTACCAACCCTTCTTTGTAGCTTATGATTGGCTTCAATAGGAGAATCTGCTAGCTTGCAACCCAACATGCCAGTTTCTTCAAGAAGGTCTAGGATATATTTACGTTGGGAAATAAAAATACCCCTATCAGATCTAGCAACTTCAATCCCAAGAAAATATTTTAATTTACCCAAATCCTTGATCTCAAATTCTTGAGCTAAATATTTTTTCAATTTGACCATTTCCTCTGTATCATCCCCTGTCATCACTATATCATCAACATAGACAATGAGTATTGTGGTCTTACCATTGTGGTATTTGATAAACAAGGTATGATCAACATTGCTTTGGTGATACCCATAGTTGATCATGGCTTTACTAAACCTGTCAAACCATGCCCTCGGTGACTGTTTCAAGCCGTATAAAGCCTTCTTCAATCTACAGATCTTCCCTTCAGTTTTCTCACTATTAAATCCTGGAGGAATCTCCGTATAGACCTCTTCTTCTAAATCTCCATGCAAAAATGCATTTTTGACGTCAAGTTGTTGTAGATCCTAATCAAGATTAGCTGCACATGACAAAAGAATTCTTATAGTATTCATTTTTGCAACTGGAGCAAATGTGTCTTGGTAATCAATACCATAGGTTTGAGTGAACCCCTTTGCCACCAACCGGGCCTTAAACCTGTCAACCGATCCATCAGCTTTGTGTTTAATGGTAAACACCCATTTGCATCCAACTGGTTTCTTTCCTAATGGAAGAGTAACAAGCTCCCATGTCTCATTTTTCATCAAGGCTTTCATCTCATCAACCATGGCTTCTTTCCATTCTTTATCACGAAGAGCTTCTTGCCAACCTTGAGGAACAGAAACTGAAGACAAAGACGATACAAAGGCTCTATAGGACGGAGACAATGAATCATATGAAACAAAGTTAGATATTGGGTGTTTAGTAGTACAAGTTCTAACTCCTTTTCTAATAGCAATAGGAACATCAAGGTCATTATTACTAGAATCAGAGTTAGAAGAATCAAGAGTTGAAGAAAACTCACCAGATTGATCCACAGGAACTGAATTCAGGTTGGGCGCTTGACTAGGTAGAACATGCTCAATGGTTTTATCTGCTTTATTCCTGCGAGTGTATGTTTTCAAATCCAACCTGTCAAGTCTCCCACTTTGATGTGTTTCACCCTCATCACTAGTAACAGGATTACAAACTTGTATAGGTGCACAATAAGTTGATGGAGTTGCCTCTTCTTCCTTATTCTCCCCCTGAAGAGGTGACTGATATGGAGAGAAATAAGGTTCTAACTCTCGAAATGTGACATCCATACTAACAAAGAATTTTCTAGTAGGGGGATGATAACACTTGTAACCCTTTTGAGTTGCAGAATACCCAACAAATACACATTTGAGCGCTCGAGGATCTAATTTTCCTACACTCCTATGGACAAAACATACACAGCCAAACACTTTCGGAGGAACAGTATAAGAATTAGTACCATGCAAGATTTCCAAAGGACTTTTGAAACCTAATGTTCTTAAAGGCATTCTATTAATAAGATATGCAGCTGAAAGTACTGCATCCCCCCAATAGGCTTTTGGGACATTCATAGTAAACATAAGAGCTCGGGCTACTTCTAATAAATGCCTATTTTTCCTTTCCGAGACTCCATTTTGGGCACTGGTATTTACATAGCTAGTTTGGTGCAATATTCCATGTGAGTTAAGGTATTCGCGAAAAACACCTTCCATGTATTTTGTGCCATTATCAATCCTAAAAATCTTAACCTTAGCATCAAATTGTGTACAAATCATTTTGTGGAATGACTTGAAACATGAAAAAACCTCATTCTTTGCTCGCAGTAAATACACCCATGTCATCCTAGTACAACAATCAATAAAAGTGACAAACCATCTATAACCAGATAAAGAAACAGTTTGAGTGGGTCCCCACACATCAGAATGAATAGTCATAAAAGGAATAGAACTCTTATTATTAATTAAAGGATAAGAATGTCTTGTATGTTTTGCAAACTCACAAGCATCACAAAACAGTAAATCTGAATTGCATCGTTTAAACAAACATGGATATAACTTTTCTAAAATATGAAAGGATGGGTGACCTAGTCTTCTATGCAACTGAATCAATTGTTGGTTAACAGCCATAGAATCTCCTAACATAGCTTGGGTTTTGTAAGGAACCAAATAGCGGCTGCTCTTCTCAAGCACATATAAACCATCTTGCATTCTACCATTGCCAATCGTTTTCCCTGTTTTCAGTTCCTGCAAGACACAATAGATAGGATAAAATACTGCTTTACAATTGAGTTCATTTGTGAGAGTACTAACCGACAAAAGATTATTTGGAAAATCAGGAATATGAAGAACTGATGACAATTTAATGGAGGGAGTACAATTAATAGAACCTGTTCCAACTATGGCAGATAAAGAACCGTCTGCAATACTGACTTTATCTTCCGCTGAACATGGAGTGTAGGTCAAAAAATCATTGGAAGAGCCTGTCATATGGTCTGATGCTCCAGAATCTATAATCCATGTATCATTATGAGTTTTAAGATTGGCAAGAAACGCAATACCTGATTTGACAAAATTGGACGAAGCAATTGTAGTTGAACTAGAATCAAGCTAAGACAAAAGATGCCTTAAGGTTTGTATTTCTTCATTAGAAAAAACCCCAGTGTTTGTTGTTTCTCTAGACACAGGTGTTTCAACAGCCTCGGATAAATTTGCTTGTGGCCTTGTAGATCCCATTTGTTTACCTCCACAACCCCTAGTTGGTCGGCCATGAAGTTTCCAACAACTCTCTTTAGTGTGCCTTGGTTTACCACAATAATCACATTTTAAGTGATCTTTCTCTGATGAACCCTGGTTGCTTTGTTCACGAATTGTATTAGCACTCAGCCCTGATCTATCCATGGCAATTGTGTGTATCATTGCACTTCTTCGACTTTCCTCCTGTTGGACGGAAGAATAAGCCTGTCTCAAGGAAGGTAAAGGGTCCCTACCAAGTACTTGAACCCGAATCTGGTCATATTCTATATTTAAACCAGCCAGAAAATCATAGACACGCTCCTTCTCTATCAACTTCTGAAATTTGGATGCATCTTCAGAACATGCAGCCTGAAAATCTTGATAATAGTCTAATTCTTGCCATAGACCACTCAATTCAGCAAAGTACTGTGCTATAGTCATCTCTCCTTGTCTAGTACCATGCACCTTATTTCGTAGCTCGTAGACCTGAGCATCGTTGCCTACCTGGGAATAGGTTTGAGATACTGCACTCCAAATTTTCTGGGCAGTATTGAGTAATAAATATCCTCGAGAAATTTGCGGTTGCATGGAGTTGATAAGCCATGACATCACCAGGGAATTTTCAGATTCCCATTTATCTAGCATTGGATCAGTAGATGCTGGTTTTGGTTTATCTCCTATAACGTAACCTTGCAAACCTCGAGCTTGGATGTACAATAAACATGACCTTGACCACGCAAGGTAATTTGTTCCATCTAGCTTCACCGGACTAATTTTCAGTGAAGGATTTTCTGCCAGCGATCCAACCTTAACTTCATTATTTCCATGAGCAGCCTTAGAGTTTTCCTCTTCCGTCATCGGGAATTAGAATAGAGAAATAAATAACTGTTTGTATCTGAAAAAAGGGCAGCAACCTAGAGCGTTTGCTCTGATACCATGTTGTGAATAAGAAAAGAACGGAAGAGAATAAAAACTTTCTTATATTTTTACTGTGATTTACAGCCTTGCCTATATATACAAGAATTCTAAAGTAGGAAAATAATTATTGCAGTAATAATACCTATAAAATAGGCACTAATATAGAAGTCTACCTAAAATAGGAATATGGACAGCTAATGTAATCTTCAAGTGCTAAAATTATGCAGCTAATAATATTTTACAGCTAACAACAGTCTTAAATTGCCCAATGTATTCATATTTATGACGCAACACCACACAGATGCATATGGCATTTTTGTTTTGAAAAGGTGGATACCTTGTTTTGGTTTACTTCTTAATATTTTGATCAATTGAACTGGTGGATGACATTTCTGTTAATGTGGGAGTATGCCTTGAATAAACATCAGGTGCTGTATAAAATTTTAACCTATTTTAATAAAATATTGAATTAGAGAGATGAAGCTGAAGGTTGATGAGGCACGCACAAATGCATAGACAAACATGTATGAACTTGCAAAATTTCTATGAACAGTAATCACTTTATTTTTCTAACTAGATGTTGAAAAATTTACACAGGTGGTGCCATGACATTGGTAGGGAGCAGGCTGCCAACAAACCTCTTCTGAAGACAGTTTTTCAGGTACTCTAGCTGTTTGTCTATTGTTAACATCTACTGTGGTTTTATTTATGCGTGAGTGCATTTTCTGTACTGTACATAGGTCATGATGCGTTTGTTCAGCCCCCGCAAAACAACTTTACTGTTTGTGATACGTGATAAAACCAAGGTCTGGACTTTCACTCATAAGTTCTCTAAGATGATACTAAGTACCTTGTGCTTCATTGAAATGTAAATTTTTGGTTCATACTTAATGCCTTTTGATTATCCTTGTAGACACCACTTGAATACTTGGAACCTATTCTTCGGGAAGATATTCGGAAGGTAATAATTACATATGTTCTTGTATACTAATTATGCCTTTCTGTGTTATTGATCATCTTCAAAGTTCATAATTTCTGCAGATATGGGATTCTGTTGCTAAACCTGAGGCTCATAAAACTACTCCCTTCAGTGACTTTTTTAATGTATGAAGATATCCTTTCATTGCTTTCTTATTGTTTCTGTGATTTGAACCATATCCCTCCATCCCCTCCCCCCACTCCTTTCCCCTCCACCCTACCCCAAAACAAAAGCAATAATTAAGTTTCACTTTTGATCATTCATATGAAGGTAGAGGTCATTGCTTTGTCTAGCTATGAAGAAAAGGAGGAGCAGTTCAAAGAGCAGGTAATCCTTGGAAATAGTTAAATACTATCAAGCCTCAAAAACTCATGATTGATCGTATTGGTTTTCAACTTTTGGAGCGTGTTAAACTTCCTAGCAATAAGTCCCATTCAGTGATTTTTACTCTCTATATTTTTCTAACTCGTTCAAATTCAAAATTGACATATGGATTCTCAAAAACAAAAAAAGGTTATTGAATTCCGAAGGCTGAATTCATCAGTCCTTGATTGTGTTTCATGGATAATGTCAAAGTTTGTTGTAGATATTACAGACCAATTGCCTAATGTAATGTCTTATACAGGTTGCTCAACTGAGGCAGCGTTTCTTCCATTCTATTTCTCCTGGAGGACTTGCTGGTGATAGGCGAGGAGTTGTCCCTGCTTCAGGATTTTCATTTAGTGCACAACAAATATGGAAAATCATAAAAGAGAATAAGGATCTTGATCTTCCTGCACACAAGGTTAAATAAAGCATTTTCCTGTGTGAACGTTGAATTCTTTGGTTTTCCTTTATGAATATGTTCTCCATTTTGTTTACCAGGTGATGGTTGCCACAGTAAGATGTGAGGAGATTGCCAATGAGAAGCTTAATCAATTGACCTCTGATGAGGTACTTCATTCCATATATTTTCTTCTTCTTTTTTCTTTTTTTAGGAGTTCCTTAGAATATTTTGAAATTTTTATCTGGTGTACTAAATAGATTTCATATAGGATTGGTTGGCGTTGATGGAAGCTGTTCAAGCTGGTCCAGTTTTGTGGTTTGGGAAAAAGCTCAGCTCTATCTTGGGAACTTACCTTTCAGAGTAAGTGTACGTTGATTGATGCCAATTCGAAGTGATGTTCTAAAATACTCTTTTTTTTTTTTTTGGTGCATCATAAATATATATATATATATATATATATATATATATATATATATATATATATATATATATATATATATATATATATAAAAGTACTCTTCAAGTATATGTGTGATTGATGTTAAACTGAGAGTCAAAAATTCAAATCAGTTTATTTAGATATAGTCTCATCTGATATGTCCTTAATTTCAATATCTTGCAGATTATTTTAACTGCTTGCACATCTGATATTTAGCTTGTAATCTAAGTCAATGCCCTGATTTGTTGCAAGCTATTGTTAGTATTTGCAAAGTCTTTGTTTACACTCTTTGTTCAACTTGACTTGGAATCTCTAATAGACTTTAAGTTCATTTTGAATAGGTACGACATGGAGGCAATCTATTTTGATGAGCGTGTAAGAAATGCGAAGCGGCAACAGCTGGAAACAAAAGCATTGGATGTAAGGCTGATAGTTTTTTTTTTTTTTCCCTCAAAATTACAGAATCCTTGCCAGATTAAGTTGCATTTTTAGGATCTCTTTTAGTACAGGCAAATTTTACAGTTGTTATTCTTTATTTCTGTCCTTATAAAAACATATTAAGTTTAACCTCTGGGCATTATCTATGATCATTTTCAAAAAATTCCAAGAAAAGAAAGTCAACCTCAAGAAATTGCTTCTGATACATAATTCATTTTCCTTTATTTGTTTCTCAACATAACCTTGATTGGATAAATGTAGAAAAAGTGAGCTTGGATCTATTGAAGCTATTTTGTAGACACATCTTCTCCTGGATTCTTATCACCGTTAGCCATTTTTTGCTTCATTCTGATAGTTGTATTGCCATTTTCCCAAAATGAGCTTCTGGCGTCACTAAAAAGCTTGCCTAAACCTCAAAATTTTGGTGAAAAACTGTTTTTATCACCAAAGTGTAACAGGTAACAAACTGGAGGTCAGCCAAAAAAAAAAAAAAAAAAAAAGATCAAGGAAGTGTTTTTCATGAAATGTGATGGCTGAAGAAGTATGTTTGTTACACTTTTTTTTTGTTATTTGTTGTATTCAACCATTTATTGTCATATGGTTGAAAATCACTGATTGCAAAAGTGAAAGCTTCTTCAGAGCATACCCTTCTCTTTCTTTTTCTCTCTCCATCTCTCCCTTTCATCTTTTTTCTCCCGTTCTAGCAAGGGAAAATTCCTTCATAGGGAAAAGAAACTTATATTTTGGCCTTGTCAGAGATCTGTGTTTTGAGTAGGTGTTCCTTTTCCTTCTTCTTTCATGGGAATGAGGTGATAGGCAGTGTTTGACAGTGGGATGATAGGAGTTTGTTGCTTTAGGTTGAAGCCATAGGACTAGATTGGGTGAAATGAAAAGCAATTCACTGGTGGTGAATATCAGCTTAGCTGGGGAAGGATTGGCCTTCTGCTGCTTCATTATCTGCTACCATGGCTGCTGGGAAATTATCTTGTTACAGGAATACTGTGATGACTAAATTGGTGCACCGTTTTGAATGAGAGAAAGAAGTGAGGAATCCTCTTTTCGGCTCTGACCGGAATTGATAGATAATTGGAGCAGAAATTAGGTAAAGTTGGCATTTTAGTAGGTAAGAATTGTTTGATCTGGATGGATAATGGAATATGGAGAGAATGGCACATATTAGCGAAGATTGGATTTTCCTTTTGCTTTGTTAATACTAGACCTGTTAACTGGGTCGAGATGACCTGAACTCAACTCGGAATGGCCTGTCTTTTCAACGGCTGAGTTAGTGAGCCGGCAAACATGGTTTCTGACTTGGACCAAACCAGTTTGCGCTGGGTCCGAGTTTGCTTTACCGGGATTATACCCCCTATAAAACCAGGCCTTTGACCCCGGTTTGAAAGTTAAAAAATATTTAAAAAATTATATATTTTTTTTGCTGGAAACTGGCTGGACCTGAACGTAGAACCAGATTGGATTACCTGGATCAGGGTCTGGGTCATATATTTCTAGAACTGGACCCACTGAGTTTGACCTGACCCTAACCCCGACCCCGGCGCAGTTCCAAGTCTAGTTAATACTTTGCTTTTGTGTTCAAACCTGGTCCTCCTTGTACTCCAATCCCTTCTCCAACTAAAACAAAATTTCATCTTTTTATCAGAAATTATGATTCTTTTTTGGGCACTCTTTTTGTTGCAATAATCATTAAGTCTTTTTGGATGTATATATTTGTTTATTTCTCTAGTGAAGAAAGCCCATTATCTGACCCCCTTCCCTTTCTCACTCATTCTCTCTCTCTTTCTCTGACGTCCTTGAAAGTATTGACACTTAATTTTCTCAAGTCTGTACATGTGTAATATGGTTATTAAATTTTATGTGGAGCATTGCAAAATGATAATTTGATTGAATAATCTGTTTTTCCCAAGTGTTTTAAGTGTAAATATATTGCATTTTCATGGATCTAATATGATCCCAAGAAACTAATGTTGAAGCTCTGGTCCAAAATATCTAACACTTGGCAATCTGGAAGTTTTCTTGTTTTTTTCCATGCGGACAACATCAAAACCTACAATGAACTGTGAAATTTGGGGCTCTAAAAAAGGGTCTGAATTATGAAGGTTTAGCCTGAATGTATGTATTAATGCCCTAACTTTTCATGAGTCATGTGTGATATGTTCAAGCTTAGTTATACTGTTCCTCCAGTTTGTGAGTGATGTGACAGAGCATCACTTATGTTCTATATGCCACTGTAGTCTGAATTCTAGGTATTTAGAATCACATTAAAGGGTCTGCTTGACAGGGATGCTAATGACATACATGATTCTTGTTGATTATGGTGGTTGTATTCAACCTTTGTTCTTGTTGGATGAACTGCATAAGCTTTTTCCTTGTTTTTTATCCAAGCATTAAACTTAGAGAATCACTCTATGTAATTCAAAAGCCCTTCTTTTTAATATCCCTCTGTTATTTCAGAGGTCTAAGTCTCAATTAATAAGAGAAAACTTTCCTTTTTCCCCCCTTATATTTGGTGCTGGATGTATGACCTAGAATTATCCATTTAAAATTATCACAATTTCTGAGGATCATATTTCTTCTGTGTTATGCAGCTGGTACACCCTGCTTATCTTTCCATGTTAGGACATTTGCGTTCTAAAACACTTGAAAATTTTAAGACTAGGCTGGAACAGTCACTGAACTGTGGAGAAGGATTTGCTGCTGCTGTTCGTAATTGTAATCAGTCTTGCATGCTTGAGTTTGACAAAGGATGTGCAGGTAATGTAATGCATATGGCAGATCAGATGCAGTTACCCATGTATGTTGATTCATACTGATTCAGTGTTAGACACATCTTTGTATGTACTTTGATTCTGCACAGATATGGAATTTGGCTCGTGCCTTTCCTGGGGAATTATTGTTGCTTCTGGGCTTACATTTATTGAGTACTTTAGATAGAGGATATAAAATGCACATTTATTGGTAGATATTTGCTAAAATTTTGTTTCAGGAAAGCTGGATTGGATTCTGCACTGCTTAACCTCGTTTAAATGCTCAATTTTAATGCGGAAATAATCTGATATGCAAAAGCTTTTATATCATGAAGTGATTTTTCAACTAATTGTTTCCATCGTTTCATTTTACTTGGTCTCCTTTAATTTATAAATGTTATGGTAATATGGGCCTTGTTTTTTTTTTTTTTTTTTTTTTTGGGGTGCAGTTTATTTTGTCTTTTTTAATGATCAGAGACTAGTATTAGTTCTTTTCTGATGTGAAAAAAAAAAAAAAAAAAGAACAGTAAAAATTCAATAACATTGCACTTTAAAATCCTAAAAAATTTAAAATTCTTGTGAGTTTGAATCTCAGTAGAACATATCCTTGAGGATCTTTGAATGAGGATCCTTGAGGATCTTGGAATGATGAAAGATGCATGATTTCTCTGGCATAATAGGATTCCTGCAGAGCTTGTGATGTGATTTCTTTTTCCAAGGATTATCATTTGACATTAGATTTGTTTATGGGATAACGTATGATTATGAAGTGGTTTCTTTGGGGGATTTTCTTTTGCTTATACACAGTAGGATTGAAGAGTTCCTATGGTAACTTATTCCAGTTCTCGTCATTAACAATCCTTCTTTATTTTTATCTGTAAAGATACGTTGCCTAACTATTCATTTGCCTCAACTTGGAAAGTGACATTTTTTAATGTCCTGCTTTCTCAGACGCTGCCATAAGACAGGCTAATTGGGATGCTTCAAAAGTGCGGGAGAAACTTCGTCGTGATATTGAAGGACATGCATCATTTGTATGCAGTTTGAAGTTGTCAGAAATGAAAAATAAATATGAGGTAATTTGCTAGGTTGATATTGCTATCCATTTTCTGTTAGACAACCGTATTTTTCACACTGATATTCAGCTCAATACCTGATGTCACTGCATTACTGATTTGCAGAAACAACTCACTAATGCCCTAACCCAACCTGTAGAATCCCTATTTGAAGCTGGTGGTAATGAAACATGGGCTTCTATAAGAAAACTTCTTAAACGTGAGACAGAGGTTGCTGTATCAGAATTTTCAACTGCTATTGCTGGTTTCGAGTTGGATAGGGCAACCGTTGACACAATGGTGCAAAATTTGAGGGAGTATGCGAGAAATATAGTGCAGAAAAAAGCAAGAGAAGAAGCAGGGAAAGTTCTGATCCGCATGAAGGATAGGTAGAGAGCATAATTGTGCAGATTTTTTTTTTCCCCTCTTCCAATCATCTTTTTATTAGTTAATTTTTTGGATCCTATCAGGTTTTCGGCAGTTTTCAATCATGATGATGATTCAATGCCAAGGGTTTGGACTGGAAAAGAAGACATCAGAGCTATTACAAAGAATGCACGCTCTGCGGTAAACTACATGGATTTTTAATGAAAAGCTGACTGCCTATTAATACTTTCAGTGAGATCTGAATGTCTTGCAATTGTTTTCTTGCAGTCTTTGAAACTTCTATCAATCATAGCTGCGATACGCTTGGAAGATAAGCCAGATAAAATTGAGAATGCACTTGTATCCTCTCTCATGGATGGGACTGTTGCCATTCCATCTTTCCAAGATAGAAGCATAGGAGCCCATTCGGACCCCCTTGCTTCAAGCACATGGGAAGAGGTAATGACTGTTGAATCTTCAATATATATAGATAGTGAGAATGTAGCTATTGTTTGTTCAGATACATGCTCTTATTTTCTAGATTAATTTTCTGTATTAATAATAAGAAACTTCTCATGAAAATCAAATATGATGCAGGTTTCTCCAGAAGACACTTTGATTACACCAGTTGAGTGCAAGTCATTATGGAGGCAGTTCAAAGCAGAAACCGAGTATTCAATTACCCAAGCAATTTCAGCTCAGGTACAATATTTTCATGTTTATATTTTTCATTTTCACTATGCATTTTTACATACTAATTTGGTTAAATACATGAGTAATTGATTGTATTATGCAACAAACTGCATTTAAACTTATTTGCATTGCACATGTATATTAGACAGAATATGGTGGTTATTGATGGAGGAAATTTCTTAATATTGAATACATATTGTTCTTTCCCTTTTGTGATCTACCATCTGGCTATCATGGCAGAAAACAATCATCTTAATGCTCTTATTACTATTGGAGCCTATTCAGCAGCACTCTTGACAGATGGTTCTTGTATTTTCTTCAGGAGGCTCATAGGCACAGCAACAATTGGTTACCCCCGACATGGGCAATTGTAGCAATGATTGTCCTTGGTTTTAATGAATTCATGCTTCTATTAAAGTAATTACTACTAACTGAAACAATGCTGAATTAAAAGAGAATATAATTTGTTACCTGTCCCTTTTTTCCCCCCCTCCAGTCAATATCCATTGGTTAATATTTATCTTCTATTGAAACAGGAATCCTCTTTACCTCATGGTTCTATTCATTGTGTATTTACTGTCAAAAGCCTTGTGGGTACAAATGGACATCGCAGGACAGTTTCAAAATGGCACTGTGAGTGTAAAAGAATGATCAACTTCTGAATGCACATTGTTGTTCTCTCATCACTAAGTTCAAATGTTTTGGCAAAATGCAATTTGATGGCAAATTGTCATTCATTACTTTCTTTGATTTTCATTTCATTTCATTAAGGTCTACTAATCATATGCTCTTATATCCTGTGGTCCATTGTACATATGCCTTGGTAATGAGCACGTGCTGTTTCTTAATTTTCTGTTCCCTCATGTGTATTGCATTATTTTGTTCACTTCGTTTGAATTTATAATGAGTATTGCTATAGAAAGCTGAGAAAATTCAAAGCTTACCCATCTCTTGACAAATTTCTTTCACGGGAAAATGGTATTCAATTCCTATGCCAGGCCATTTAGCATACTGCAGACAACTCTTGTAATTATATTAGAACAGACGACTTAGAATTGAGTTATACTTTGGACAGAGATCAATGAAAGCGCATATTAGAAGTGTCCTTGTTTGATAGTGGAGATGGTGCTGAAGTTGTACTGTTTAGGGTCTTTGCTTCCCTATTTTTTATTGAGCAAATCCTGTGCCTCATTCTTTTGTTTGCTTTTTGGCAGCTAGCTGGAATACTCTCCATTTCTTCAAGGTTTCTTCCTACTGTTATGAATCTTCTAAGACGACTTGCTGAAGAGGCTCAAGGGCATCCAGCTCCTGAAGCTCCGAGAGTTGAGTCACTGGCTTCTCACAGTTTCAGGAGTCAAACTCAACCAAATCCAATGCCAGCAATGATACCTCAGTCCTCTGTATCATCAAATATTTCATCATCCGATGATGGTGTTGAATACACAAGTCCAAACTTAACGCACAGGCGAAGTGCAAAAGTTCCAGATATGGAATTTTCTTGATAGAAGTGAACTTAGGTGTAAGATATCGAAATAGGGTATAATTGTATTGGCAGTGCCTTCTTTTTTTTTCCCTCTCTCTGCGGGTAGAAAGTAAAGAGAAGGTGAGGGAAAAGTGGGTTTGTTTCACTCATAGGGCGTTTTACATGTATTACTAGAAATAATCCTTGGGGTATAGAAATGCTGCATTAGACTAAAAATTGTTGAGAAATCTAAGTACTTTATTATAAACTTGTGTTGTAATTGAACGAGTTTCAATCAATTTATGCCAGAGTTTGAACATCCACAGGTTAAAGAAGTGAGGTTCGCATTTATATTTGAGGAAAGTAAAAAAAAAAAAAAATAGTTGGTGGTTTCATGGTTTTGCACTTAAAGATCTGTGGTTTACTTTGTTGTGATACTTTGGTACTCTGAAATTCACACCGTTAATATTTTTAGGCCAAATCACATAGCACTGTTAATCTCGCTGATGTAGTATCCTCGCTGGAAGTCTATTAGGATAAACGATAATAAAAATACATGAAAGCCCAAAGCCCCAAATTTCTATCCCTAATCCAATTTCCCCAAACTCGGCTCATTCGCTCGTTATTCGCGTAGTACCGAGCTCTGCGAGTGCAAAAACCGTCATCGCAAATTACTGGACTTTCCCTCAGATGAGAACTAAGATTTTAATTAATTCAACTAATCAAAATTTATGTTTGTATTTGTGTCTAATTATAATGTAGAGTGCAATGAAATAATAACATAATCAGATATCATTACTAATTAGTGTTTAATTAAAACTCAATATTAATTAATTAATTAATGAATTAAGAAAACCTGAAATCTGCACATACAGTAATCATCCGGATGCGCAGCTCGAAATATCTCAACAAACTTCTGCTGTGGATTATACTCCCTCAAAATTCTCTCTCTCGTCATGAGTCACATCTAATGCCATGCATTGAGTAAATCCTTCATATATATATATATATATATATATATATATATATATATAGGCAGAGAATTGCAAAATAGGAGTTCAAGAAGCCCCTCTCAAACAGCGCACTGAACTATGAACCCACAAGATTAAATTTTAGTTTCATATTTGTATTTTATTTTATACTTTTAGATTTAGTTTTTTGTACTCTTCCATTAATTTTCAACTTGAATTTTTATAATGGAGACAAAAGTTCACATATTATAAATTTATAATCATTTTAAAGTAAAAATATAATTGCAATCTAATTTAATAAAAAAACATTAAAAATTAAAGATATATATCCAAACATATTTATAAAATTAGTTATCTCCTAATTAGATTTAAAATAAATTAATTAACTTATCAAATGATTGTAGAAGTTAAATCACTTATCACAAGTGTAAAAAAGAACCATATTTTAATTTAATCCTAAGGGTATTAAAGGCAATTACACTGTTTTTGTCTTTTCCAAAAATCTCGAATATGTAAATTTTTTTTTTATTTAAAATATTATATTTAGGTGAGCAATCCCCCACTATTTTTGGTATGATTTATACATGTAAGTAAATCAGTAATTTTTGGGAAAAAACAAAAATTGAAGGTTTAGCATGCTCTATATTTACTTGGATGTTGTATGAGACAATTAATAATGTATGGCCTTAAGTTTTAAATATACAGATAATAACTTCCTCACAAATTACTAAATTAGAGCTTAAATGAACGCATGGATTAGATTGCCAGAAGAAGTATTGAACTAATAACAGGATTTTAAGATTCAAGGAGGTATATGTGCTCAGGGAGATGATTGAATTAACTAAATTTTTTTAATCAAAAGATTAATTCTCTCATAGCATAAAATAAATACCAATTTACAGAATCATAAGAATGCCTATTTGGCAGCATTTGCTCTTTAACTATTTGAAAGGGGAAACATGTGGAAGTGTCTGAGCCAACATAACTGAAGTCTTAAAACATTTTTTATGAGCTAACGAATCACTTTTTCCCTTAGAAATATGCAAGGAAAGCCAATTACAAGAGATAAGAACAGTTGTGAAACAGACCAAATGGAATGGATTGGCCATATATTTTATTTTTTATTCTGATAGCATTTCTGCTCGTGCTTCATACAACATAGATGAAATCTGAATATTTCTGATAGAAATTAAACTTAATGACAGAAATCAAAGGCATGTTGAATTTAATTGTTATATTATTGAACAATTGAGAGATGTTTTCCCATCATCCTTTTGTCGTGTCTATTTACATACTAATTAATTCACAAAACAAATGTAAGTAATTGTGACATTGCAAATTCTAGTTAAGGTTCCCTAGAAAGAAGGAAATTGTGGTTTTTTCCCAGCAGGGAGAGATCTAGAGTTTAAATCACAATCAAAGCCAAATTTACTTCTAAAAAAAAAAAAAATTGTCCACTAAGGGAAAAGACGATTTAATGTTAGATTGAAAGTCGAACAACTTCAAGCGTCAATTTATACGCAGCTAAACAATTAAAAGGTAATTGATTTGCTGTCATATACGAGTCTGTTTAGGGGAATAGATTTTCTTCGATACGAGGTAGTTTCGTATGGATCGGGCCTACGTTTGAAAAGTATTAAATTTTCAAAAATCGACCCAGCCAATCCACAATTTTCTTCACAAATCCCACCCATAAACATATTTACTCAAAATGTAAAAAATCTTATTAAAAAAAAGAAAAAAAAAAAAAAAAGGAAAACAACATTCACTTGACTCTGAAATATTAAGCTAGAGGCACAAAAGTGCAATCAGATATTATGATAACAAAAAGCACCCTCACGATTGTAGCTTTCTTAGTTTATTAATAGTCAGGTCTGCACCTCCAAAACCGTCCATTATAGCTTTTGCTAAAGGAAACTCTGCTCTAGATGTCAAACTGTAGAAAATATGATTGAAAGAATGAGCAAAAAGAAGCAATGTATTACGTATGAATCATAATTAAATTAAAATATTATTTTGAACGTTAACTAAATCCAAAAAAATTACTTGATTCGATTATGGGTGAAAATTAAAACCTATAGTACAAAAAATAAGATAGCTCATTTCATAGCTCTCATCCGTAGTCATTGTATGCATAATTAGAACTAAAAAAAAATGATAATTACAAGAGCTCAATTTTTTAAAACTATGTTGAAAATATTGATTATAAGCTATTTAAAAAAAAAAATGTTCTTATTGTGAATTTGACATGATCTAGATTAACTGATTCATATTTTGCACCCACATGACAGGCAGCTTAATTTTGCACTCACATGAGTGTGGCTATTAAAAATGGTATTATCTCAGGGCAAGTCATTGTCATTTTTCATTGACTCTTCTTCCTTCCGATTTGCACTTGATTAAGATTTTGGGTTTGTGCGTGCACATGCATGTGAATAGGTAGTTGGTGTTCAGATATAACTCCAAGTGATTTAAAATGGTTCATTATATTGATTCAAAATATAATTGCTTACCCCATGATTCCATAGGTGTTAGCCCAAGTTCTAACCATGACACACACCACTAATCAACAGAAAATATTTTCCTAATAAAAAGGAAAACTAAAAAAAGGGAATGACATATATATATATATATATATTGTTGAATACGAAAATAATACATAAATGGTAAATTGTGGGGTTGTCAGTGACCCCATCCCCATCATTGTCAAATTATGGGGGCCACTGATGAGGGTCAAATTTGACTAGGGGTGATCAAAAAACTAATAAGGTATCTGAACATATATATATATATATATATATATATATATATATATATATACATTGGACTCCCCCTCCGAGAACCGTATATGAGAATTTCTTCTCGTATGGCTCAAACAGAAACACCCAAATACTAGTTGAAACGGATATGTATAATAGAAACTTCTTAATCCTATGATTCAACAATTTTCTCTTAAGATGACGATACGAAAAAAGAAAAATCCGAAAACTCTTCTTTGGGGTAATAATGCCCTTAGGTTTTCGGGGCATTGGATTCTCACCAATGTTTGTGTTACTCAAGCCAACATTCTCACTTCCGCTTCGTTCACCCTTGCTCGTGCGGGTGCTTCCCTCTAAGGCGGAATGCTCCCCTACCGATGTGTATATATATATATATATATATATATATATATATATATATATATATATATATATATATATATTCAGATACCTTATTAGTTTTCTTCTCGTATGGCTCAAACAGAAACACCCAAATACTAGTTGAAACGGATATGTATAATAGAAACTTCTTAATCCTATGATTCAACAATTTTCTCTGAAGATGACGATACGAAAAAAGAAAAATCCGAAAACTCTTCTTTGGGGTAATAATGCCCTTAGGTTTTCGGGGCATTGGATTCTCACCAATGTTTGTGTTACTCAAGCCAACATTCTCACTTCCGCTTCGTTCACCCTTGCTCGTGCGGGTGCTTCCCTCTAAGGCGGAATGCTCCCCTACCGATGTGTATATATATATATATATATATATATATATATATATATATATATATATTCAGATACCTTATTAGTTTTCTGATCACCCCTAGTCAAATTTGACCCTCATCAGTGGCCCCCATAATTTGACAATGATGGGGATGGGGTCGCTGACAACCCCACAATTTACCATTTATGTATTTTCGTATTCAACAATAAATAAAAATATATGAAATTCTTATAATAGAAAATAAGTTAGTTTTTAAAAAAAATGATCTAGAGAGAAGTTATTTTCATGAAACAAACTGATCCATAGGAATACTCTATTTAAGTCTTCTCCATATAAGATTATATCCTCTTAAGTAGTTTTTGGTTTAATTAAGTAGTTTTGCTTTGAGAACTTAGGATTCTACATCACTAGATATCTCTAAAAGTTTGTTAATGCAAGGTATCACAAAAATTGGCAGTAACAAAACTAAGAAACAAGCCTTTACCTGCTCCGAAGAACAACACAGGGCATGCCAATTTGCCCAGCTGCAGCCACTCCAGATTGGCTTCCAGCAACAAGGACACAATTGTTAACAGTTGTCCCAGCATACTCTGCCCCAGCACGCAATGCAGCAACAATGTTCTCTAGGCTGGCAAACCTCAATATATCAGATCAAATTAGGATTTTGAAAGTCAAGTAAGTTAAAGATTTAAAAGCTTTCACAGTGAGTAGGGATCAGTTCATAGGCTAATGATTTAGTACTGTGTTTGATAATGAAATCAGCCAACAGAGTGAAGTGATAAAATTACAAATTGTGGTGGAAAGGATCAAGTACACACAAATTAAGAAAGCATCACTTGCTTTCCTTGACTTGCCAGTCTTCTTTTAGGAACCTTTCTTTCATTGGTCTGTGCATGTGAATACATGCTCTTTTTTATTTCAAAATAATACAGTTGGGAGGGCTACTGGCACCCCTGTCCAAGCTGCAAGCCGATCACACATGGTGGAAGTTGGCCCATGGCTGTAATATAAGCACTGGCCAACCTAAATATAGAGGAATAATGAGCAGGCAACTCATATTGTGTTCTTGTTCAGGGTTAAAAGACACAAGTTAAATGTGTAACTTAAAATCATGACATTTATGCATGGGTGGTGGTAAAAAAAAAAACACACTATTTGGGGACTTTGGGGGTCTTGTCTGGGTTAGAGTCCCTTTTCTTATCCTTTCTCCCTCGCAGGCTTAGCTTGTCTGGGGTTCTTGTTCATCCCTATGCTATTCTGTCTTGTGTTGTTTTGCATTGTCTAGTCTCTCTCTACACCCACAAAAAAATAAAAAAATAAAAAATAAAAAAATAAAAACTGAAATTATTTATCTAGTTGAAGCATAAATGGGGTTGCTGTTTTTTTTTTTTTTATGCCAAAGTAACTTATAATACTTTCACAGCATCATTGATGTTTTTCTCCATCAGAGATGTAACTGTTTGCCCATCAAACAGGAGAATAGTTTATTAGTGGACAGAGAATCACAGCATGGAGAAAAATGTACCATCCTCAAAAGGAAAGAAATGGAAAGGAACTAATCAAGTAATGCCCTCCAATCTACTCCTCTGTATCCCCCTAAGGTAGAAACCTGTAATGAGTTCAGAAAAATATTTATCCCACAGCAACTATAGAGGCAGACTTTGATTCCTATTAGATGTAAACAGCTAAACATTTCTCCCAAGACCAAATACCAGCACTACTACAAATGTGGCATGATGCCAATGTCTTTGAGCTTCTTTCCTCATACCAAAAGCTCTAAATTTCATTTTCAGAAAACACTCTTATTCTCTCCAAACACACCAAACATCCTTAAAAATTTCCAAATAACCAATTTCCCATGTACCAAGACACGTGCAATGAAGAAATGGGTAAGAATGCCATAACTTCCCATTACAGTGCATAAAAGTAATGTCAGCAGACAAATTGGCTGGGACAAAATTTGTCATCTCACACAAAAATTTATTATTGCTCCACTTTATTTGGTTCCTGAAGAGACACTTACAACATGAAATTACAGTCTATTTCATAATGGGTTTATTTCAGGCATCACATGGTAGTTTCTGGTCCATTTAAGTTAGTGGTCCAAAATTTATTACTTTAAGAAGCAGGAAAATTTTTGAGATTTCCAGATTGCCTGGAATGGGTTTTGGCAGGAGGTGTAATCAAGTTGAGCCCCAATTTTAACTTGTTCATACTCGGCTCAATGTTTTTTCTTTTTTTTTTGTTTGAACTTGAGCTCAAGCTCGAGTTTGAAAATAATGTTCAAACTCGGCTCATTTAAACTCCAGCCAAGCTCGAGTTTGATTCAAACTCGACTCGTTAATAAATTATAATTGAGCTAAATTCCAACTCAAGCTCGACTCGTTTTGAAACTCATTTATTACTTATCAAAATACTAAACTTTCTAAATATTTATTTCCAATAAAATAACTATAACAAAAATAGTTAAAATTAACATAAAAGCAGAAGCATTTAATTAATGAAAAAAAAATGAAATCATAAAATTGAGAATTACATATATTACAAAGATATTAATTAATAAAGAAATATTTTTAAATATTAGAATACTAGATTGTATAGTAAAGCAATATTAGATTATATTAATAATAAGTATATATATTTAAGTCAAATTGAATTATCAAAAAATTTATAGGAGTGTCAAAATATTTTTTTTTAGTAGTAATAATAATAATAATAATAATAATAATAATAATAATAATGTTTACAAGTCTATTAATCGAGCTGTTCACATGTTTGTTCATGAGTATGTTCACGAGCTTATAATCGAGCTCAAACTTGGTTTGTTTATCCATCGAGCCCTAAAGTCAGGCTCAACCTTGGCTTGTTTATAAAATAAACTGAACGCGAATGAGCTTTTATCAAGCCAAACACCGAGCTACTCGCGAACGGTTTGGCTCATTTATACCCCTAAATTTTGGACATTTATAAGCTTTATTTTTTAGTCTTTTGTTTTACTTTAGGCCTTATTGGTTTAGCAAAAAATTAATCCTTTAATTTTCCATGGGAGTCCTAATTATTAGTTCTAGGAATCCAGCAAATGAAATTCCAGCAATGGTTGCTTCTTGGATTGTGTGATGCAATTTCAATCCCTAGGATGCCTCAACCACTCTTTCACTATTCATGGATACACTATTCATAGTGCTAGACCTGCAAGAAACAGTTCCCAAAATTTGCACTTTCTTGTGCTAATTGTTGTTTAGCATTGCAACAAGACCGAACTAAAAAAAAGGAGCTCAATCATTATGTTACTTCCTAGTTATACTTGATTTCAAAAACTCTAGTAGCAAATTGAGTTTCTAGTTCCCTAGCTTTCAGATCAACCCAAAACCAGTCTAAACAGTCAAATATGCAAACTGTCCTGCATCACAAACAAATGCAAATTCCAATAAACACTGTTCAATAACAGTAATGATTTAGGATTGCCCACAAATTTATATACCATTCCATTAGCCCAAAAATGTTTCCACCCCTAGCAGACTATTGTTTCATGTCATACACTTGTACAATTCTTATCAATATGCATATCACCACATAAATCCTCACAAAGGACCTAAACACTTGGAACGCAGAAACACATTGTAAATGAGAAACACATATATATGAGGTCATGTCCTCTTGAGTTTTAAGAGCAAAACAGTATATTGTGTTCCATTTCATGTTCAACTAACATGCCCATGACCTGGACATGGAACCATTAGCCAATGAAATCAATTATATGTATAGGCTTAATTGCAAATAAATAAATAAATAAATAAACTTAGTACTTTTTCGACCCAACACTTGTTCATGACTGGATGTCACCACTAAAATTCAGTTAACAATAATATTTCGTGAAGCACATATATGAGTTTGTAAAGCACATAACAGCTTCCAGCACCTCAGAGAGTACTTGAAGAGCTTAAGAACTGTGTTCCTTAAGCACATAAAAGCTTCCAGCACTTCAGACAGTACTAAGATGTAAATTGCTCAAAATCTTAAAAACACTCAAAATCAAAGACAAAATTATCTCGGCAAATCATCTACCCATTGTTTGTTCTGAAGTTCATGCTTCATGAAACATTAAGCAGTATTAGAGAAGCTGTGAAGACATTGAATAAAGAGTGGAAAATAAACAATTAATTGTGGTAGCTGACTAACCTTTCAGTTGAGCTAGTATCAATCCGTACACTCAACTTTAACATGGATGCAACCTCCTCAGCTATCTTTTGTTTCTCAGCAGAAACTGGTCCGGAAAGCAAGAACAGACTCCTTTAGTACCCAATCTTCTGCAGTGAAAAAATGAAATATTATTGAAGAAATATGTGCCAATCAACCCAGGTTTAGGATTTACCTGCTTTTCTGGCTTCCTTAGCGACTTGCTCGTCCAAGCCAGACAACACTCCTGTACCAAGAAATTGGGCATATAAACTCTGTTCAACTTCTGCATTTCCAACAATCTTTATCTTCAAAGTTCGTTCATGTCCAAGCTTGTCTACAATGGATCTAACAATGTCAACAAACCAAAAGAAATGTAAACATGTTGTAAATATAATCACACCCCCCCATCTCCCATCTTCATCCCCCCCCCCCCCCCCCCCCCCCAACAAAAGAAAAAAAAAAAAAAAAAAAAAAAAGAGATGCAGAATTGAAACTAATTAGCAGAAGGGTCAAGGATGTATACATTCACTCTACTCAGTACGGGACAATGGCATGTTCAATCAAGGCTGTCAAGGAACCGATTAAACTACATGTTTTCAGATGTCATAAATGAGGCATGAAATTAGGCAAGTCCTTCGCTAGCTGATCTGTTACCCAGATTCAATCTTGCTGAATGAGATGTACTCAAGTCTTGACTTGCTCAAACTTATGACCCAAAGATAAATGTGAATCATTAAAACTAATTCATTATTCAGAGCAGCAAAGAAATGTAATCAACGTCAGAGAGGATGGATTTTGAAATGCCTATATTTGGTTATGAATATTTGCAAATAAAATTTCTCTGACATGTTGGGCTGCCAGCAAGTAGCAAGAGGAAGTTGGGAACTGCCCCTTGGGGGGCCAGATTGAGTCTCTGATGGAGTCAAGTTAGTGCCCATGTGGTTTGGCTTTTGGAAGCCAAAATTCAGCAGTCGAACAACCAACCGCTGACAGGGCATTTGGTTAAAAAAGAAAAAAAATTTAAAGCTGGTGGTTGCATTTCCATCCTCGAGCTTTTGAAATTATAACTAAAAGTTAACTTTTGGATCAAAAGCTAGAGTTTGCAGCTTTTGAACTCAAAAGCAGTTATTAAAAAAAAAGCCATTAAAATTTAAAATAATTACAAAAATACTTACTACTAAATAACAAATATATACATCATTATTTTGATAACTAAATATTTTAATATCTACATGCATTCACATAATTAAATAAAATTAATCAAAATGGGTAGTTATGTTTATTAATATATTTTATGTGTAATATTAAATTATTAATTGCATATACCAAAATTCATCATAATATATAAAATAATATTATTATTCATCATTTTACAATTTAACTCTAATTTTAACCGCTAAATTACCAAACACTCTACAATTATTTGCAACCGCTAACAACCACTACTAAACCAAACAGGCCCTTAATCCCTTCAACACCAAATTTATGATTTTTCTTTTGAGGGACAAAAGAGAATTTTGAAAATTGAAGCTAATCTTGTGACGTTGCATCCCCAGAGAGATACACACTAGTAAGGGTCACCTTCTCCATGTTTGGCAGACATGTAAAAGTGAAATGCTGCTCCATATCTGACAAAAAATTTTCCAACTACTAGGAGTCTTTAGCCCTAATTAAAGCTTTAGGCTTGTTAGAGTTAAAAGATCTCACATTGAAAAATAACAAAAGATATCAAGACTTAATATAATGTTTGGGCCTCACCACCTAATAGCTTAAGCTTTTGGGTTGGATTTGAGGTTTCTCACATGGTATCAGAGCCAGCTCTACACCCAATCTGTGTTCTTCTGTCACAGCTACAGCCATGTATCAGTAGGGCCTGACACATGTGCATTTGTTAATCTGATTCTGTTCGGTCCTTAATTTGTTGTGTCACGTGCTAGTTAAGAACCTAGCACGTGTCAAGAGGGGGTGTTAGAGTTAAAAGATCCCACATTGAAAAATAACAAAAGATATCAAGGCTTAATATAATGTTTGGGCCTCACCACCTAATAGCTTAAGCTTTTGGGTTGGATTTGAGGTTTCTCACAAGGCTTAAGCACTTTCAACTCTGCAGGAACTTTGCTAACCACATGGCCATCTACAACAACCTTCTTCATCACCACAAGGTTGAGTTCAAGTTTCAAAATTCACGTGTGCCTAGAAGAAAACTCAGTAATTTGGTGTTGAAGGGACTGAATTGACTTCGTAAGAGACTTTATCTCGTCCCTAAGGGACTATTTTCCATCTACATTTACGAGATTGATGATAACTTCAAGCCTAGCAACCTTTTCTCTAATAGCTTCAACAGACAAGCTACCGAAATCCGCAAGAACAACATTAAGCAGTAGAAGTTCAGCCTAGTTATGGCACTAAGCAGCCCTCATTTAGTCTCAAATTAAAACAACTAGAATAACAAGAGAAAACTCTCATCCTTAGCAATCTCTGACTTTGATTGCCTACAAATGAACCAAACCTTCCTTATATACGCTGGCAAACATAGCCAAGGGATTATGCAGCTGACACCAACTATCAAGGGTATGCTAGCACAGTCCTGCATTGTCACGTATAGGTATGAGGAACAACCTTGGTCAAAAGACTCAAAGCCACTACTCATAGGGGCACAAAATATCACATAATTAAATGTGGAAAATTAGGGTTTCTATAAATCTCTGCAACTTGTACCACTCCTCTGCCTACCTACCTTCCTTCCACTAAAACTCAAAACCACCAAAATTAAAAGAAACAAAATATAAAGAGAACCTAAAGAAGAACATAGAAAGAGAGAAAAATGAAAGGGTGCAAGTCTGTGGAGGCGCAGCCAGAATGTACAGTGAATTGGACCAAGCTAGCATGTGGTGGGACTTGGATGAAAAGGTCCACTGGCTAAACATTGTAAAAGCCTTCTTTGTCCACTCTGTCAGTCTCAGACACTGTGAAAAGCCTCCAGTCCAGGCTTGAATATATATATAAATGCAAAAAACAATTATTTTTACCTTGCTACTGTGTGTTGTACCATGTCAAATCCAGACTATTTTATCACTGCCACATTTAAAATGAATCGTTTGTATCAGTGCCAATTCATTGTGATATTTGATTCGTACCTAGTGTATCAGTGTTTATCAGATCACTTCCATGATAATCTGTTATGTATCATACCGTCTAATATTTAAAACCCAAGTGACTGGTCTTGGCATAACTGCTTCCCCTATGTTGCAACCAACTTGCTAAGCTTCATAACTAACCTTAGCCACTAGCAATTGCCACTTTGCTACTATTACAGGATGTATATTAACAGAATAGGAATGTAAATAGATTGGGAAGATTTGATATAGCTGAATTATAGGAATTAGAGCAGTTGGCCTACCTAAAGAGGGATTGGTTTTGTATATAAATATGTATGTAAGGTTATGAATCAAGATACATAAAATTCTTCTATTCCTAAAAATTCTTCTATTCCTTCTCTGATTACATGGTACCAGAGTTGTAAAACCAATTAATGGTATTTTGGCAAATTTTTGTTTGAAAAAAAAAATAGTGGGTTTTGGTTTTGTTTTCTTGGGTCACCTACTTCCGGTGACTTCCAATTGTCACCACCTACTCTTGGAGAAGCACCACCTGCCGATCAACCTTTGCCCAGAGTTTGGTCGCCAGAATCCCTGCCCGCCAGAAGCTTCCTGCCCAAGTGTGACACGTCGGTGCATGAAAGCAAGTCCCTTGCCGGACCGTCTTGTTCAGCTTGCCTCGACTTCTACAACATCTTCTCATACCTGGTCAGGTCTGAAACCATACGGTGCAAGGCCTTTTGTGTTGCAGGTTCTGTAATCACTCTTTCGGTGTTTCTGATTTAATTCTCTCTGGTTCTTTTGATTATTTTGACAAAATATGGACAAGAAAAAGGCTGTGGTTGCTTCCAATGTGCTTCTAGTGATGTCACAAATCACGGAGCTTATTGGTTCTAATTTAGATTGTAGTAAAATTTTTCGAATTTATTTACGTAGTATTGCTAAAGACGATCATTTAACTGACGACCCCACCTAGTGATGACTCAAAACAATCCTAGCTTAGAGAGGATGCCCGCTTTTCTTACAAATACGTAATTCTATTGATACTGAGGTAATTGGTCTGGTTAATCACTATGTGTTTGTGAAAGAATTAATGAATTATCTGAATTTCTTATACGCTGGAACAGATAATATCTCCCGTATCGATGAGGCGCGTAGAGGTTTTTATCGTGCAGAAAAAGGCGACAGATCTCTTATCGGCCACTTCATGGATTTCAAGAAAACATATGAGGAGCTCAATATGCTTCTTCCATTCAGCATTGATGTAAAAGTTCAGCAAGCTCAAAGAGAAAAGATGGCAATTATGAGTTCTCTAGCTAGGGTTCCATATGAATTTGAGACTTCTAAATCTTAGACTTCGTCAAGTTCTGAGATATCCTCTCTACATGATAATTTCAGTAGAGCACTTCGCACAGAAAGTTCTCAACTTGTTCAGCCTAGTAGTGCTATGGTCAGTCGTAATAACACCTTTGATTCTGGAAAACAACCATATAAGAGTGGTGGTAAGGGGATGAGTTCTAGTAATTTTGATTGATCTAGTACTTATGATCGAAAAATGGACACTCGAGCGCAGGATTTGGGAGGAATAGTTTGTCACTGTCGTCATAAGCCTAGTCATATGAATTAGAACTAGAGGAAATTGCAAAACAAGAAAGCTCATGTTGCATATACCACTGACACCTCTAAGAAATTTGTCATGATATTTGAATATGCCAAGTAGCAAGGATCATTGAAATAATAGTCTACTCTTGTAACTGCCATCGTCGAGTTAGGTAAACCTAATACATGTCTTGTGTCATCTTCCGAATGGGTCATTGATTCTGGTGCCATAGATCACATGACAGGTAATTCTAGTTTGTTTTCTACCTTCAAGTCATACACATCTACTTCAAATGTTACTTTAGCAGATGGATCAACATCTTCTGCTCTTGGATCTAGTACAATTGTTCCAACCCCATCTCTTCCTTTGTCATATGCGCTTAGTTTACTTCAATTATCTTTTAATTTAATTTTTGTTAGCAAACTCACTCATACCTTAAATTGTTGCGTCTTATTTTCCAGATTATTGTTTGCTTCAAGATCTTATGACAAAGAAGATTATTGGTAAGGGACATGAGTCTGGAGGCCTCTACATCCTTGATATACAAGTACCAAGATCCATAACTGGTTCTGGGGTGGTTACCCCGTTTGAAGCCACATTGTCAATTCGGTCATGCTTCTCTTTCTGTGTTGAAGAAATTGTGTCCTCAGTTTCAAAGTCTATCCTTATTAGAATGTGAGTCATGTCAATTTGCTATGCATCATCGTCTTAGTTCAAGTCCAAGAGTCAATAAACAAGCTAGCGCTCCTTTTGAATTAGTTCATTCAGATGTTTGGGATCCTTGTCCAGTTACATCTAAAGTTGGGTTCAAGTATTTTGTTACTTTTGTTGATGACTATTCTCAAATGACATGGTTATATTTAATGAAAAATTGTTCTGAGGTGTTTTCTCATTTTTCCACTTTCTATGCTGAAGTACTCAATTTAAAGTTTTTGTTCAAACACTAAAAAGTGACAATGCTAAGGAACACTTATCTGAAACTTTTTCAAAATTACATGCTTCAACATGGCATTTTTCATCAAACTTCTTGTGTCGATACCCCATCTCAAAATGGGGTAGCTGAGTGAAAACATAGACCTCTTTTGGAAATTGCACGGGTTTTATGGTTTCAAATGCAGGTTCCTAAAAGCTTTTCGGCTGATGCTGTTTCCACAACTTGTTTTTTGATCAACTGCATGTCATCTTCTGCTCTTCATGGTGAGACACCTTGTCATGTTCTTTTTCCAAATAAAACATTATTTCCTATTGAACCTAGGATATTTAGGTGTACTATGAAATCATATCCCTAATCTTTGAAATGTATCTTTTTTGGTTATTCTCATGTTCAAAAGGGATATAAATGTTATTACCCTACTCTTAACAGGTACCTTGTGTTTGCTGACGTCACTTTCTTTGAAAAAACTCAATTTTTTCCATCTAATTCTTATACAAGTCTGAGGGAGGATGATGATTTACTTATCTATACTATCATATCCTTAGCTCATCATGCTGATTTTGTTCGTAATAAGCCAAAGCCTCCTACAGTACAAGTGTATTCCCAACGAAAGACTCCTTCGAACTTATGTCCTGCACCAACAACACCAACTCCTTCGTCAATATATATATATATATATATATATAATCAGATCCAGTTTCTAGGGATGATCTTCCTGTTGCTCTTCGTAAAAGCATACGTGAGTGTACTTATCCTGTCTTCTTCTGTGTCTTACAATCATTTGTCTCCCTCATCTTCTTCCTTTATCGCCTCTTTGGATTGTATTTCTATTCCTAAAACTGTTAATGAGGCACTTCCTCATCCTGGATGGCGTAATGCTATGATTAAGGAAATGAATACTTTAGAGGGCAATGGTACGTGGACTCTAGTGAATTTACCAGCAAGTAAGAAAGCCATTGGCTGCAAATGGGTGTTCACTGTCAATCATGATGGATCAATTGCTCGCTTAAAAGCTCGCCTTGCTGCTAAAGGCTATGTTGAAACGTATGGAGTAGATTACTTTGATACTTTTTCTCCTATTACGAAGCTTACCTATGTCAGACTATTCATTTCTATGGCTACTACTCATGATTGGCCACTGCATCAATTGGATATCAAGATTGTTTTTCTCCATGATGATTTTCAGGAGGAAGTGTATATGGAGCAACTGCCTGGCTTTGTTGCTTAGGGGGAGTATGGAAAGTGTGTTATCTTTGTAAGTCTCTGTATGGGTTAAAACAAAACTCTCATGCTTGGTTTGGAAAAATTAGTCAGGCTATTGAGAAGTTTGGTACGCAGAAAAGTCAGTCTAATCAATCGGTTTTCTATAAACAATCTGCTGTGGCATCATTCTGTCAGTAGTATATGTAGATGATATTGTCATTACTTGGAGTGACACTACAGGTATTTCATCTCTTAAATCATTTCTCCACAATCAGATCCATACCAAAGATTTGGGATATTGAAATACTTCTTAGGTGTAGAAGTAACCAGAAGTAAGAAGGGAATCCTTTTATCTCAAAGGTAATATGTGCTTAATTTAATATATGAGATAGAAAAATTGAGAGCTAAACCATGTAGCACTCCAATGGTTCCTAATTTGCAACTCACAAAAGAAAGTGAATTGTTTGAGGATCCTAAGAGATATAGAAGGTTGGTTGGGAAGTTGCCACCAGCATGCCTCCCAACCAATGGCAACCATTGGTGCAAGGTACCACCTTCTTGCTACCATTCTCATACTCATAGGGACTTTAACAATTGTGATGTACGAGATTTTTAATACAACGTGATGTGCTCAAGTTTCTAATTGAAGGAAAAAGTTGATAGGAAGAAAAGAATAAGAAGTCTAGTAATAATGCCCATGTAACCATCTCAATAGTAGATGTCATTAATAATTAAACTACCTCTTACATTTCAGCATACTATAAATATCTTAAAAAATTAGACAATACCTGGCAATATTTTCCTCACTTTTACCATAGGCTATTAGAATGACCACAGGAATTCCTTCTTTAACCGCATCGTCAACAAAACTGCAAACAAAAATTGTCAAAAGTGGATTTAAAATGTCCATGCTAGGGAATTTAAAAAGGATACAGGCCATTAAAAATCTTCAATTTATATTTAATGAATCAGATATTGGCATAATAAAAGTTATAAAACCTGAAATACCTAGTTCATTTGATGAGTGCTTTCTTTTTAACCCTTTCCTTCTTCAACAATGAATAGTGTAGATCCTTGCCACATATTCCTTAGATTAAGAAGGTAGTAGATTTTGAAATCCAAATTTTTATAAAAATTGAAACCTTTATTTATGTATTAATAGTTTATTTATTATGGACAAATGAAGTATTTCATTTCCAAAAAGAAACTTGAACTGGGTAGCCAAATATCCTATGAGACAATTTTAACACAAATCTTCAATATTCTCGTTTTCTTGAATGATATAAGCTTTTTGGTGAAAGTGGTAGGTTGAGCAAGCTCTTATAAATAATTATATATTCCAATTCTAGTTATAATTTAATTCAATCAAAAAATTAGATTTCTATGTTGAATATTTCAAATTCAAATGTCTATGATACAAATAATTAGAAAAGAGAGTTCATCTCACAGAAAACCAGTGGAAGGCCTATCCTTAGATTATTATGGATTCACAATTTATTTTGCGAGTTTATTTGCTAGCATAACCTTTTCCATATGCTATAATTTTCTAATTATCAATTATAGATGTATCACATTTATCACTTATGCCTAATAAAATAATGACCAGAGCATCCCTGCACTCTATATTCCTTATTTGCCTCCATCCCTTTATATCATACACACTACAATTTGCTAAATCACCATCCTTATAGATAAAGAACTTGTAGTAAAAACATAACATACCATATAACCTTTTTAGATTATCTAGAAATACTGAGGCATGAACCAAAAACATCTGGATCGTACTTGAGCTGTAAACTCAAAGCATTAAATGAAAACATAAACCTTTAAAAAAGAGTCATATGTTGCCCAAAGAATGCAATGATGATCGCATTCATTAGAAGATTTGACATAGTTACCACAATTACCATGGAATAGAATCATCAAAGAGAACTTGTAATAAATGTAGGCATCAAATTTGCAGAGATAGTTGATAAAGAGAACATTGATGACACAGTTCATTGCCTACTTGTATTCAATTAGGGATGAGACGACTCACTCTTCAACTCCTGGACGTAAAGGTGAACTCTTTGACATCAGAAATTCATCCATTTCATTTTCCTGGCAACAACCAATAATTGTTGAGACAGACATAATTCATGCTAACTAAACAAGTACGGTTACAAAAGGAAAATATGAAAAATATTATAATTATTAACTTTAAGCTCCTAAACACTAACATAAACATGTAGTTATTGCTGGCATAAACAGCATATAGCAAGCCATAATTGTTACATGATTCTTATATATTTCTTGTATTGCCACTGTAAATATCTTGTAATTAATAGTGTAGAATACCTTAGTACAGAATATCTACAGATTATCCTGTTGTAGCTTCCTTAGATAGCTAGATCTAGTTGATTTAATTGTTGAAATTCAGCCTTGTAAAACTCTATAAGCTTCTATATAATGAGAGAAACTCTCATAATAAGGGGTATTCAAACCAATTGACATGGTATCAGAGCTCTAATTTAGAATTTTAGATTTTTTTTTTTCTTGTGGGTCTAGATCTTTTTTAGGTCTGCTGCTCCTGGGTTATTTTTTGGGTAGGAATTTTTTTGCTGGAGTGATATTTCAGTTCTTTTAAGAACTCTTTTTTTTTTTTTTTTTTTTTTTTTTTTTTTTTTTTTTGGTGTCGTGGGAATCATGTCTTCATCAACCACCAACTTGGATACCTTTGGTGTGCCATTCACAGTAAAAACTATTCTACCTGGGAGTTTTAGTTTCAATTATTTGTCTTGGGAAAAGAACTTTGGGATCACATCGATAGTAGTGATCCAGCCCCTATTGAGCTCGCTAAATTGGCTCAATGGAAAGTCAAAGATGCTAGAGTCATGACATGGATTTTAGGATATGTTGATTAATTGATTGTTCCCAATCTGAAGCCTTATAAGACATCTAAAAGTATGTGGGAGTATTTAAAGAAGGTCTATAACTAGGACAACACAGTTAGACGTTTTCAGTTAGAGTATGAGATTGCCAGTTATTCTCAAGGCGATCTCTCCATTCGACATAATTTTTCAGGATTTCAGAACTTATGGGCTGAATCTATCAGCATGATTTATTCAAAGGTATGAACTGAATCCCTTTCTGCTGTTCAAGAGGTTCAAGAACAGAGCAAACTATGTCCTGAATTTTGAGGCAACTCACTCCAACTTGATGAATCGTGATCCTTATCCTTTGATGTGTGCTTTGGAGAGTTACTTCGTGAAGAATAGCATTTTGCAACTCAAATCACTTTCCAGCAAAACAAAATTCCTGATAAAGTTGTTGCATATGCAGTTCAAGGAAGAGGCAAGGGTAGAGATATGCAACAAATTCAATGCTATAGCTGCAAGGAATATGAACATATTGTTGTTGACTATACAAAGAAATCTTGCAATTATTTTAAGAAGCCTGGGCATATTATCAAAGAATGTCCCACTCATCCCCAGAATCATCAAGCCAATGCTAATCAAGCTGTTCTTGCTAATCAGGCTGTAAATATTTCAGTAACTGTTGACAAATCTGCCCTTCCTCCTGAAATGGTTCAACAGACGATTATTTCAACCTTAGTGAGGTAAGGGTCCTCTACCATCTTTATCTTGGCTTGTTGATTCTGGTGCATCTAATCATATGACTAGTTCCTCCAACACTCTTAACAATGTTTGGACAAATCATGGCTCATCTTGCATTGAGATGGCTAATGGCAGTCCATTATCGGTTCGTGCTATCAGAAAGATTAATTCTACAAATAAAGATGTCCTTGTATCTCCTGAGTTTTCTACTACTCTCATTTCAGTTGGACAATCGATTGATGACAACTATAATGTTCGATTTTCTCGTGGTGGTTGTATCGTGAAAGATCAGTCAAGGAAGATACTCGTGAGGGGGCCTATAGTTGGATGAATGTTTCCTTTATAATTTCCTATTCCTAGTTTTATTTCTTTGGCTTGTACTACTGTTAACCAAAAGGGTGAACTATGGCCCAAACATTTAGGCCATCCTATTCTATCTCATTTAGTGAACTCTGTTTTTTGGGCAATAAAGATCATTTTTCCTCTTATCTTTCTTTTGATTGCTCAACATGTAAATTAGGAAAGAGTAAATCTCTTTCTTTTCCTTCTCATGGTAGTCGTGCTGAAAGATGCTTTGGTTTGATTCATAGTGATGTGTGGGGAATCAATCCTATTATATCTCACGCTAATTATAAATACTTTGTGACATTTATTGATGATTATAGTAAATATACCTAGATTTACTTTATTCGCTCTAAATATATGGTATTTTCTCTCTTTCAAAAATTTGTAGCCTACTTTGAGACTCAATTCTCTTGTAGCATCAAAGTATTAAGATCTTATTCTGGTGGTGAAAATATGTCTCATGCTTTAGGATTTTCTCCAGCATAAAGGTATTGTTTCTCAGCGTTCGTGTCCCTATACACCTCAACAAAATGGCGTTGCTAATGTAGGACAGATTTAGATAATCTATTCTACTTTGAATTTTTCCTAAAATTAAAGGGTTAAAATTGAAAATCCAAGGTTGATTTTATAAAAATCAGATCTGGACAAGCATTAAGAAAAGGAAAAGGGGAAAAAAACTTATAAGAGTCACACTTAGAAGGTCTAGGAGTCACAACTAGGGTTGAATTGAGTCACACAATTCTTAGCAATAATGAAGGATTTATTTTATTGAATCTGAAAGTTGTCTAATAATGGTTACAAGCCTAAGTATTTATAGAGTTGAAACAAATCCAAAACATGTTTGGATTAGGAATCCTACACTAGTTTTCCAACTAGGAAAACAAATTAATACTAACTAGGAAATACTAAACCACTAAAACTCCTAAATAAAGACTGAACAATAAAAAACTAATAAAATAAAAATTGAACAACGATTTCCAGCAATGCTAGAAATTACAGAACTGCCCTTAATACCTAACATAATGAACCAGCAGCTGTATTATATAAATATACCCATTATAACTCTAAAAAGGCTGAAATTACTTTATAATTTCTCCAATAAATCCCATATTAAATCTAACACATAATTCTAAGCTTGAATCCTTGAATTTAAAGTTTCTTGTCTTCCTATTCTCCATTATTCTCCCCTTGTTGGAAAAAACTCGACCTCGAGTTTTGAAGTGCCTAAGAAACAAACAAAACAATTCCTGGAATGACCATTTTGTTTCCTTGGTATTCAATAAAAGTAGAAACATTTGAAATCTTATACTGCACTTGCTTATTAATTTACTTGGAATAACAGAGTCTATTTCTTGCATTCCAACATCTTTGGTATCTTCAACAATAAAGTTAAACACTTTTGTCCCTTCTAATTTTCCCATGTCTTCTTGTTTTACTTCAACATGCTCTGCCTTTTCTTCATCCATACCCCTGTCTAAAGATTCCTCTCCTTCAAGATTCATCTTTACCTTTCCAAACACTACATATGTATTCATAGTAATATTAGCCTGCTGAATTGACTTTTCAATGCACATTGTTGCTTTGGCGCTTGTTCCTGTGGATTCAAGTCTAGGAGCATATTTGGTCTTTTAAGGCTTTGAGAAGACAATTCTAGCTTTTCAACTTTATTTTCTGGTTGATCAATTTGCGGAATAGGCTTATCTATGTGCTGTCTTGGTTTTATTGCTTCATGATTTTGAGTCTCCAGTTGCAGATTTTGCGTTTTAAGCCTTTTAGATGGTAGTTGTGGCCTTTTCACTTCCCTTTCTGATTGAACAACCTGCAGCAGAGGCTTTTCTTGTTGTTGGCTTAACAGTTTAGCCTCTATTGTAGACTCATGAAGCATATGTGAATGCTGTACAGCTTGTATGCCTTGTTGCCCTGAAATTCTTAGTAAAAGTTCTTGCATTTCTGCCTGCTTTTGGAGAGGTTGCAATACCATTGACATGCTGCCCTTTTGTAAAGTATTCACCTGTTCCCTCATCTTTGAAAGATAGTTAAAAGGCATATATTTTTTTTTTAATTTTGCTTTCATATCATCCCATGTTATCATTAATGATTGTCCTGTTCTTTGCCATTCATTCTCAACACCATACCACCATAATTTTGCCAATCCCATTAACTTCATCGTGGCAAACCTCACCCTTCGATTATCGTCCATATCATACCAATCAAAGCATGACTCGATACTACACGACCAATCTGAAAATATTGTGGGATTTACATTGCCTTCAAAATCCGGGACATCTACCTTGACTTTCTTGGTGATATCTCCAGCTGTATCTTGTCCCTGATTTTGTAGGTTTTGATTAGCTTGACGTTTTTCTCCACCATTCCTATGAGGAGCTGTTAGTGGCTGGTTAATTAGTGCAGCAGGTCTTTGGGGAATGACTTGGGCAGCATTCTGGTGAGCTTGAAACATTCTCCCCAATTCATCCATCCTAGCTTCCAATGCATCGAGCCTATTATTTGTTGTGTTGATTCCATCAGTCAACTAACGTAATTCAGTTTGCAATTCTGCAGACATTGTCTTATAACTTGCTTGCATCGCCTCAACCCTTGAATTCAGCTCAGCATTAGTCACCATTATCGCGGAGTTTTAATCAATAACTTCGAAGATCTTGAAGCTCTGATACCAAATTGATGTAGGACAGATTTAGATAATCTGTTCTACTTTGAATTTTTCCTAAAATTAAAGGGTTAAAATTGAAAATCCAAGGTTGATTGTATAAAAATCAGATCTGGACAAGCATTAAGAAAAGGAAAAGGGGAAAAAAACTTCTAAGAGTCACACTTAGAGGGTCTAGGAGTCACACCTAGGGTTGAATTGAGTCACACAATTCTTAGCAATAATGCAGGATTTATTTTATTGAATCTGAAAGTTGTCTAATAATGATTACAAGCCTAAGTATTTATAGAGTTGAAATTAACCCAAGGCATGTTTGGATTAGGAATCCTACACTAGTTTTCCAACTAGGAAAACAAATTAATACTAACTAGGAAATACTAAACCACTAAAACTCCTAAATAAAGACTGAACAATAAAAAACTAATAAAATAAAAATTGAACAACGATTTTCAGCAATGCTAGAAATTACAGAACTGCCCTTAATACCTAACGTAATGAATCAGCAGTTGTATTATATAAATATACCCATTATAACTCTAAAAAGGCTGAAATTACTTTATAATTTCCCCAATAAATCCCATATTAAATCTAACACATAACTCTAAGCTTGAATCCTTGAATTTGAAGTTTCTTGTCTTCCTATTCTCCATCAATTGCTGAACGTAAGAATCATCACCTCTTGGATGTTGTTTGAACTTTATTACTTGAATCTTTTGTTCCATCTAAATTCTGGTTTGAAGCTTTGTGTATAACAGTTTCTTTAATCAATAGGATGCCATCACTTGTCTTGAATTTTGAATCACCCTATTATCGTCTTCATCATAATCATCCCCACTATCTTGATATGCATACTTTTAGTTATGTTTGTTTTGTTCATTTGCCACCCCATGAATGTCATAAGCTTTGTGCTCAATTTGTTAAATGTGCATTTACGGGTTATAGTATTTCACACAAAAGGTTATGTTTGCTATGATTCAGGCTCTAACAAATTTCATATTTCTCATGATGTTGTTTTCTTTGAAAACCAGCCTTTCTTTTCTATTCATTTTGAGTCTTTGCCCAAGATCCATGTGCTTCCTAATTTTGATGAGTTAAATCCTACTATAGAATGATTTAGACCTGGTTTTGTGTATGAATGATGACGTTCAACTTTGCCGCTTCTTGAGCCTAAGCGCCATTTGAGCCTAATCAAAATGCACCTTCCACAAATAATCCGACCTTAGACACCATTCTAGTTGTAAATATGCGAAATAATTATTCTCATATATTTCAGTGATATATATATATATATATATATATATATATATATATATATATATATATATATATATATATATATATATATATATATATATATATATATATATATCACCATTCTAGTTGTAAATATGCGAAATAATTATTCTCATATATTTCAGTGATATATATATATATATATATATATATATATAGCTGTATCTTCTAATTTAGGAATATATATACAGCTGTATGATTCTGTATATATATACAGCTGTATAAATCAGTATATTTCCATATATAGGTTTATATATTATATATATACAAGATATATAAACCTATATATGGAAATATACTGATTTATACAGCTGTATATATATACAGAATCATACAGCTGTATATATATTCCTAAATTAGAAGATACAGCTATATATATATATATATATATATATATATATATATATCTTCCTAAATTAAAAGATACAGGAATCTGTACAAAATAGGAAGGAACCAAAGCCTATCCCTACTCTTGCTAACTCTCCCCCTCAAGTTGGGGTGTAGATATCACATATACCCAACTTGGATAGCGATGTATGGAATGATCCACTAGTGACAGTAGGAGTCATAATATCAGCCAATTGATTTGAACTCTTAGTATAAGGAATTTCTATTGTGCTAGAATCAAGATTATCTTTGATATAGTTCCTGTCAAGTTCTACATGCTTAGTTCGTTCATGTTATACTGGATTATTAGCAATCTCAATAGCTGCCATATTATCACAAAACAACACCATAGGTTTTGTCGGACCAAACCCAAGTTCCATTAAAAGGATTCTTAGCCAAGAAAGTTCTATGATTGCATGATGCATAGCACGATATTCAACTTCTGCGCTTGATAATGAAACCACATTCTACTTTTTACTTCTCCAAGTCACTAAGTTGCCTCCAATAAATGACAAGTATCCGGAAGTAGATTTTCTATCCATTCTACTAACTGCAAATCAGAGTCTGTATACCCCTTGACATCAAGATGTCCATGTTTGGGGAACAAAACACCTTAACCTGGAGCAGATTTTAAATAAGCAAAAATACGGTTGACAGCATTCATGTGATGATCACTTAGATTGTGCATAAACTGACTCACAACACTGACTGCATATGCTAGGTCTGGCTTAGTGTGAGTTAGATAGATCAATTTCCCCACTATCCTCTGATATCTTTCCTTATTTGATGGAATTTGATCAGGATAAATTGAAAGACCGTGATTTACCTCAATAGGAGTGTTTATAGGTTCACAAGTTGAGTTACCAGGTTCAACTAGGAGATCTAAAGTATACTTCCTTTGGGAAAGAAACAGTCCTTGTTTAGATCAAGAAACTTCGATGCCTAGGAAGTATTTGAGAAGCCCTAAATCCTTTATCTCGAATTCTTTGGCTAGATAGCTCCGAAGTTTCTCAATTTCATCTTTGTTATTACTTGTTACAATCATATCATCAACATAGACAAGAAGTAAGGTAATATCATTATGATCACGTTTATAAAACAAGTTATGATTTGCCAAAGCCTACTTGAATCCATACTACTTCATTGCTTTACTCAATCTTCCAAACCAGGCCCTTGGTGATTGTTTTAATCCGTACAATGCCTTTTTTAGTTTGCACACCTTTCCTTCTAGTGTGAATCCTGGGGTGGATCCATGAACACTTCTTCTGTTAGATCACCATGAAAAAAGGCATTCTTCACGTCAAACTGCCTTAGAGGCCAATCTAAATTAATTGCAAGTGAAAGTATGACACGGACAGTATTCATCTTGGCTACTGGTGCAAAAGTCTCCTGGTACTCAATAGCATAAGTTTGAGTATAGCTTTTTACAACCAGCCTGGCCTTGTATCTTTCAAACATCCCATCTGACTTGTATTTGACAGTGAATACCCATTTGCATCCTACGGTCTTTTTTACCATTGGTAACTCAACCATTTCTCGAGTAGAATTCTTTTGAAGAGCCGTCATTTCATCTACCATTGCATCCTTCCACTTAGGATTTTCAAGGGCTTCCTGAAAATGACTAGGAATAGAAATAGAAGATAACTGAAGAGCAAATGATAAATTAGCTTTAGACAAACAATGATATGATATGAAGTCAAAGATCGGGTAAACAATATTTGAGGATTTTGAAAAGCCAAATTTATCAGGTACTTTTCTTTGGCGAACAAGATATCTTCTATTTTGATCAATAATAGAATTAGGATTAAAAATTTCAAAAGATTCAGGAGAATGGGTAAATACCTCAATGTCAGTCTTGGAAGATTCATCTGATGGCATAGTAGTATCATCAAGAGAGGTACTAGAATTAGGAGGCATAACAGTGATATTTTCCTTGCTTCTAGAATATTTTTTTTCAAAAAAATGAGCAAGTCTTTTAGGTCTCTCACTATTAAATTCGCCATTCTCAAGTCTCTCATCATGAGTTGGTTTTTTAGGTCTCTCACTATCAAATTCACCGTCTAAAGGTAAGACTTCCCCATCTTTCTTAATATTCTCTGCACCTATAACCCACATTTTTTTCTCTCCCAACCATAGTTGTTCCTCATCTTTACTACCAATCTCCCCCTGAAGAGGAACCATATCTATATTTCCCGAATAATAAGACTCATTTTCACAAAACTGAACATCCATTGACACATAATAGGTTCCTGTAGGAGGATGATAACATTTGTATCACTTTTGTGAATTAGAATAGCCAAGAAAAATACATTTGATAGCACAATGGAGAGAATGAACATGAACACAACACACACAACCAAAAACCTTAGGACAAATATTCAGAAGGAAGGGAATGAAATCTGGATAACATTCTTAAAGGTGTTTGAAAATCAAGAATCCTAGCAGGCATTCGATTGATAAGAAAAACAGTAGTCATGACAGCTTCAGCCCAAAAACGGTTTGGAAATTGCATAGTAAAACATAAAGCTCGAGCTACTTCAAGGAAGTGGCGATTCTTACGTTCTGCTGTGCCATTTTGTTGGGGTGTGTAAACACAAGTTGCTAGGTGAAGAATGCCATGTTGTGTCATAAAATTAGTTAAAGATTGATTCACAAACTCACGACCATTGTCAGAATGAAAAACTTTAATTTTAGTGTTAAATTGAGTGAGAATCATATTATAAAACTGAGGAATAATATGGACAACATCACTCTCAAATTTCATCAAATAAACCCAACTAACCCTAATACAGTCATCAATAAAACAGACAAAATATTTATGTCCTGAAGCAGAAGGGATAGAAAAAGGACCCCATACATCATATAAACACATGAAAAAGGAATAATATTTTTATTAGAACTAACTTTGAAAGGAACACGATGGTTTTTAGCATAAATGCATTGTTCACCATATATGGTAACCATCTTAAGATTTGAGAGATGATTGGGGGACATGTTTCACCACCACAATCAATTGGTTGATTGAAGACGATTGTATATCCTTCATGTATGGTAATCATAACCAGATTTGGGGTACGTTTCCCCAATCAATGATTTGGGCTTGGGATATGATTTGTTGCCCTAGTCAATTGGCTGACTAAGAGGAGATTGAATTATCCATAAATATTGTAATCATCCTCAGATTTGAGACATGATTTGTTCCAATCAATAGGTTGACTAGGAGAAGATTCAAATCTATGCAAATATCGTAACCATCCAAAAATTTGGGAAAGGAGTTGGGACATGATTAGCTATTTTCCCTTTTTGTTTTTGTCCTTTAAAGTAAAAAGTAGCATAGGTGCATACCTTGCACCTTTTCCTAAGGCATGCCTCAGTATCAGTAACATCACCTGCCTTTTATGGTTGAGGTTCAAAGGGCTGCGCCCCTTGCACCTTGCACCTAAGGCACAACTTAACAACTATCATTTGTATCAAAGCTGTAAATATCAACATGAGTTCAAGATTCCACTTTAAGTTCAAATTTAATATCAAACATTTTAAAGTCAATAACTAACTAGAAGAAGCCCCCCTATTCCACCCTACTGCCAACAAAAAGATAATACAGAAGTACAATGCCAAATAAATCTCATACTAATAGGAAACATGAGTTCATTAAGTGAGAACAAAATTAAAGAAAATGCTGAAAACAACTAAGGGTACAAATTATCCTTTATTTATTTATTTATTTATTTCTTTTTTAGTAATTTGTAATTATGATACCCTTTCTTCTTTTCCCATTGTACAGCTAAAAGGTCAAACTAGTGACATTTAAACTAAAACATCTAACTAGTTCTTTCTCACAACATTAATTGACCACCACGAGTGTACCAACATGAAGTGATAAATTATCAAGCCAAGTAAATAAATTTCATTAGCATTATGCCACTTATGCAAATAATACCTTTTCTCGCAAAACATTTTTTATGAATGTGCCTTTCTCGCTTGTGGGCAATGAAGTGGGCCAACCAATCTGCAAGAGGATAATGGGGATAAAATATACTAAACAAATTACACGACAGACATAATTTGCATAGAAACTCACCCGATTGAAATACAAAATCAGCATCCTTTCCTCATCACCAGAACTCTTCCTGGAAAGAAGAGATTTATAACTTGTACAGTAGTAGAAATAGAACTTAAACACATATGCAGCTGAAATACTTCTTGCTCAGATGAAAATTTGTATCAGTCCCAACTAACTTTGAAGAATAGATATACTCAATAAAAAGTCATAATTGTGATCCATATAACAAAACTGCTCAATCATTGTATTTTTAACCAAACCTCAAAGATGAATTACACAATTGTTTGCAAACCAACTCAATCATGAGACCTAGAAAGCAATTATTCTAATGCATGATGAGAATTTCATATCAAATTACATTTCATAGACAAAAACAAATTGAATGATTCCACACCTTACAAGGTCTAGATAGATAGGTTCAGTCCAATTCGCGCAATCAAGTCCAAGCTTCTTGAATGCTGATAGGATTAGGAAAGAAAAGTTGTGAGTTAAACTCATAAAATCATACATCTCAAATAATTAGATAACAGGGCCATAGAAGCATCAGTCATTGGCATATAATTAATTAATCTCCGCACCTACGTTAAATGCTTGTCGATTTCCTAAGCGATATCCATCCATTATGACACTACAAGAAAAAGAAAGCAAAAGAGTTAATCTGCATGCAAATGAACACAAGTAAAGAACCCTAGAGTTATCTACATTATTGAAGAGATAAAAACTAGGAGAAAGAAAGAATTAATAATGCTTCTAAGTATCTCAACATTTACAATAGTCAACATATTCCTTTATTTATTTATTTATTTTTTTTTATGGTGCCCTTTTCTTTCCATAGTGAATAATGTGCAATAATCGGTAAATCCACAAAATGGGCATGACAGAGATGCTAAAATGAATAGGTGGAAATTCTATAAATGACCAATATTTAAGGAATGAATACACTCATAAAAGCAGAAATGCCACATATTGAGAATAAATTGGAGAAGCAACTAAGATGGTTTTTCATTGTCAAGCATAAACAGGCAATGCCTGAGTATGGACTATGGAAGATTGAGCACATCCAAGGACAACAAGGGGAACTGATTGTTAAGGATATAAGTATGTGGGAAATCCGACATAGATTAAATATAAAGATGTTGAATAGGCTTATATAGAATTGGGCTTTCCAACCTCAATAGCTAGCTTTTGAGTTATGGTTCTCCCAAGCCCATACAAACTTGCAATATTATAATAATATTGATGGGAAAGAGTAAGCATAAACCAAGTAGAATGAAAGAAAAGGATCCAAATGGCTGACCCAAAATATCTTAGGATACAACACAAGTTGAATTGAGCTGTTTATTCATTACAGGATCAAGACATTTCAAACCCAGAATTACATCTATTAATGTTATTATATAAAACTATAACACATCTAACACAGAATTATCAAATCTCATACGCATCTCACGAACAAAAACCAACCAAAAAAATGTTAATAACAAAGCAATTATGAAACTAACTATATAGCAGCAGGGAATACTACAAACACTGAACTTCAAACCCAAAAAGAAAGGAAAAAAAAAATAGAGCAATACCCATCAACTTCAAGAAGAACAGCAAGTCCAGGGGATGGATTTTGGATGTTGGAACTGGAGGGAGGCAAGCAAAATGGGGTGAATCCATTCTTTCGTAAATATTTCGCCGGAAAATTGTATTTTCGAGGGGAAATATCGGAGGAAAAAGAAACGAAATTGTTACTATTTCTGGATGGAGTTTTATGGTAGCATTTGTTATTGTTGGTTATGGTGGTTGAGAAACGAAGCGAATAAAGAATTGAACAAGAACACGTTTCCATGGCTATGGTTCTATGCGTTTCGAGTGGCTACTGAAGCCCATACAGCATATAGGGAAAAATATTTAAAAAAGGAAAATGTCAAAAACAACCTGAAAACACTAGTAAATAACATTTATACCCTCCAAAGAATTTTATTTCGAAAATATGACCCTAACTATAAATTATATCTTTTAGACGATATAAATTTTTCTCTATCACCATTGTGCTGTACCGTTCCCTGAGGAAAAAAAAAAAATATATTCTGTCGTACCATTCCACGTGGGGCTCACGGGAGTCACTTGAGCGCAAAATAAAGAGGTTGTGCACATTCTCTTGGTCTTGGTTTTGTTGAAACACAGAATTGCACTTATTTATTTGTTATTAAAAAAGGGATTTTGTAAATAAGTGTCTTGATACAATATCTAAAAAATATTTAGAGCATACAAAATTAAACAACTTTATTTAAAAATTAACGAAGAATTAGATATTTTAAAAAAATTAAATCTCATTCATAAAAATATAGGTCAATTTTATTTTTCGTGTTTAATTTATTTTTAATAAATATATATAATTTTATTTGTTTAAATTGCTTTTTAATAAGTGGCTAACACTAATTAACAAAATCCCAAATTGTTAATTAATTGTATTAAATCTCAAATAAAATCTAATAATATTTTTTAAACAATTATTGCATCTAAAATG
>CANTUT010001873.1:30000-35825 GCA_947687605.1 Reutealis trisperma | reverse complement strand
TTTTCATTTTTTTTAATATTTAATTATTGTAATATTAGTTTTCTATTTTATTTCTCAAGAGTTGTCTAACGGATCTCTTGATTCGGAATCACGGGAGTATAAGTAGATGTCATAGATGAAAAATGGATTTCTTTTTTTACCTATATCATTCTATTTTATTAGTGCCGTCTATAATCTATTATAATATATAATGATAATGATTGATAAACGTAAAAATAAATAAAAAAATTCTCAATTGAACTTATTCTTTTATTTGGTATTTTTGTTTATCCTCCTATCTTTCAAAAAATTGAACTTAGGAAAGTGCTTTTGCTTTACAAGCATATGTATAAAAAATTTTATTTAGCTCTTTCATGCCTACTATAACTAGTTATTTCGGTTTTCTACTAGCAGCTTTAACTATAACCTCATTTCTTTTTATTGGTCTAAGCAAGATACGACTTATTTGAAATTAATTGAATGAACAATTTAATTTCTAAAAAGAAAAAGAAAATTTTCTACAGTATTCCATCTATTCGCGAGTTCTTTACTGTGTTAATTTCCAATTTTTCGTTATTGAGATTTATGGGCCGATATAAATTAATATTTAAGGATAGATATTACCTCTCTTTTTACTTTTTTTCAAATAAATTGAAATGATTGAAGTTCTTCTATTTGGAATTGTCTTAGGTCTAATTCCTATTACTTTGGCCGGATTATTCGTAACCGCATATTTACAATACAGACGGGGCGATCAATTGGACCTTTGATTAATTAATACCTTGTTTGTTTGACCTCTTCCTTTCTTTACCGCAGGAGGTCAAATTCGGATTGCTCTTCTATTTTTTTCCATATAAATTTTGACCCAACAAAACAAGAACAGAATCGCGCTCTGTAGGATTTGAACCTACGACATTGGGTTTTGGAGACCCACGTTCTACCGAACTGAACTAAGAGCGCTTCCTTATCACAATCACCAAAAATGCGTCTGTAAGTAAAAAGATTCTTTTTTTAACTCCAATACATCTTGAATGCCTATACTATCATATATAATATGATAGAAATTTTAGATTAGGTACGTCCAATTTTAATTGATCTCAATTGATCCCTCGTTATTGCTCAGAGACGAAGTAATAGGTAGGGATGACAGGATTTGAACCCGTGACATTTTGTACCCAAAACAAACGCGCTACCAAGCTGCGCTACATCCCTTTCAATTAGTTTACAATGTTATTGTACAGAATACCTGTTTTGTTTTCCACATACATACTTTTCTCCATTGATATTGATATACATTTTCTTTTTGATCTCATCTTATATCATCTATTATATAACATATCAAACATATCATATAGTATATAAATATTTATAAATATTTACGTAAATTTCGTGAATGCTCGGCGAAAAAAAAGGACGTATTTTCTTTTTTTAAGAAAAGGAAAATTTTATTTATCAAATTGGTTTACATTTAAATTTGAATTAGAAATTCTGCGTACAAAACAAATGCAAGCGGCCTTTAACTACATATATATCTGATTATATATGTATTATCATTATGTATTACAATAAAATAAACATTATTTATTACAATAACAATAAAGAAGGAGGATTTGAAATGCGAGATCTAAAAACATATCTATCCGTCGCACCGGTAATAAGTACTCTATGGTTTGGGTCTTTAGCAGGTCTATTGATAGAAATCAATCGTTTTTTCCCGGATGCGTTGACATTCCCTTTTTTTTAATTTTATAGGTATCAACACGCAGGGGGGGTGAAGAAAAGAAGATTAGAGATACAATTAAATATCTGTGACTACTACCCCCCTCTTCTTTTTTTTTTATTTAATTAAACTTAGAATAAGTTAGAAAAGAAAAAAGTGGATTCAACCTCAGCAAAACTAGGAACTCGGGGTCCCAGCTTCAAGTAAAGTAAATTAACTTCAATTAAATTAAGAGAAGGGAAGTGGAAATGTGGTTAGTTCAACAGTATTATACAAGATACTTAAATGAAATACTGTACTGTGATTCTATTCTAAACTTCTAATCTAATAATCTAAATATAGTTTAAATTCGTTGTATTACTTATTATTACTATATTAGTTGCAATGAAGTCTTTCATAATCTGATTTCGAGTTAGCAACGTCTATTTTTCTATTTTTTTCATTCCTTTCTTCTTCACTTCGGGTCGGAAAATAGAAGAGTTGAGTGAATAAAAAAACCTAAGGGGGTTCATGGCCAAGGGTAAAGATGTCCGAGTAAGGGTTATTTTAGAATGTACCGGTTGTGTTCAAAACAGTGTTAATAAGAAATCAACAGGCATTTCCAGATATATTACTCAAAAGAATCGACACAATACGCCTAGTCGATTGGAATTGAGAAAATTCTGTCCCTATTGTTACAAACATACAATTCACGGGGAGATAAAGAAATAGATGCAACCAATCGCTTGCGTGTCCCCTTTACAAGGAAGATGAAAAATGACATAAATGACATATTCATATTCATATAGAAACGGATTCTAATATGTTATGTTAATATATATTAAATTGCTATTAATATATATTTATATATTAATATATATTTCCATATTTAATATATTTAAATTTAATATATTTAAATAGAATAAATATAAAATAAACAAGCAAAGTCCTATTTCTTAATTCGAAATCAGTTTTGATCCAATTGAACGAAATAGGATTTTCAAAATAAGGAATAAACAAACCATGGATAAATCAAAACGACTTTTTCTTAAGTCCAAGCGATCTTTTCGTAGGCGTTTGCCCCCGATCCAATCGGGGGATCGAATTGATTATAGAAACATGAGTTTAATTAGTCGATTTATTAGTGAACAAGGAAAAATATTATCTAGACGGGTGAATAGATTGAGTTTAAAACAACAACGATTAATTACTATTGCTATAAAACAAGCTCGTATTTTATCTTCGTTACCTTTTCTTAATAATGAAAAACAATTTGAAAAAAAGCGAGTTGGTCACTATAACTACTGATCTTAGAAAAATAGGCTTACTCCTCAATTGAATCAAAATTCCAATCCGAATTCAAACGTAGATTGATGTTTTGTTCAAAAAATTCGACACTAAAAAATGGATTGTCGTGTTGTAAGAAAAAAACGAATTGGGGAAGAATAAATTTTTTTTTTTATTGAATCTTTTTGCTCAGTTTGACTACTTTACTTGATCATATTATCATCATATTTTATCATACTAATTTCTATTCTACCTTCCCGGAATTCATTCTTCAGGAAATTCCATGTAAAACATTCCATGGATTCCTTCCAATTTCCTTATTTTATAATGTCATTGGAAATCATATAAAGACAATTCTTATTTAATATAGCTATTTGTGCAAGTATTTTACGATTAAGAAGCAACTGTCTCTTGTACAGATTTTTTATTAATTTACTATAACTATTGGATACCCCGTTTTCGCGAATTACTGCATTTATCCGAGTGATCCATAAACGACGAAAATTTCGTTTTTGCCTATCTCTATCCCGATGGGCCGAAACCAAAGCTCTTATTTTTTGTTGAATAATAGTTCGAGTAAGTCTTGAATGAGCCCCGCGAAAGCTTGATGCAAATAAACGAATTTTTGTTCTACGCCTCCGAGCTATATATCCTCGTCTAATTCTGGTCATTGAATAAACGAAACTTTGATGAATAACTAATTGATTTCCTTTCTTTCAGTTATTCTTTTCCCTTTTCTATAATACCAAAACGGATTCTTCCAGTGTATAAAATAATAATTCCAACGGCTTTTGCTACTATAACCTTCCCAACCACGATTTTTTTCTTTTTTCGAGGCATTTCACCTCAAAATAAGAAATTGTATTGATACTAGGTATTAAAAAAAAAATATAAAAATATAATAAAAAATTTAGTAAATAATATAATAAGGATTAATATAATAAAGATAAAGATAAAGTAGTAAATAGAAATAGATAAATAAATAGTAAATAGTGGGTTCCATCGTTTCTATGGTTACTTCTTAAACGGTGAGGTCTTCCCTATACACCGGAGCCCGCTCCTTCATTTAATTATTTAATCAATGCTATTGTTAACGTGTACAGTTCACACTCTTTGGCTCTACCTATGAATTATCCATTCAGTAATAGGTCTTTCACAAGGAGATCTATCTATACAGTAACGGTATTTAATTATGAGGATTAGCTAATTAGTTGACCCTGTTAGTCCGTTTTTGCCAGAGTAGGGGCATAATTTTTCGGCCTTTTCTTTTAATTTAAATAAGATTTCCCCTGCTTAATGGATAATCATTTGCTACCAATGGGGAATTTTTTTTTCGTTTTAAATTGAAAATTGAGTTGATTGAATTTGCACCAATGAAACCATAAATTTGATACACAATAGACGAATATGATAGATCTTTTTTTTTTTAGATAATGAAAGGGATTCTTCCATTCTATCTTATTCCTACGTACTGATCACAGATAGTGGAAAATTTTTTCTTTTCTTTTGTTCAAGCTCGCGATCTGAACAAGTCGCACATACACCCTAGTACATGTTCCTCGGCGTTGAGGACATCCCCCAAGAGCGGGGGATTTGGTGACATTTCTTATTGGCTGTCTTGTGTTTCTAATAAGTTGTTTAATAGTTGGCATGTTGAATCGTATGCATAATGGATTGGTTTAGATCGATCCTAACCGAATGATTATGAATTTTTTCTATATTAATATATTAATATTCTATTATATTCTATTTATATTAATATTCTATTATAATATTAATAGAATATTAAATTGAAATGAAATTCCGATAAGAAAAAAATCTCAAATCGCAATTTGCGTGAAATTCCTGCTATTTCTTAGGCAACTGCTACAAGATCAACAATTCCATGAGCTTGGGCTTCTGTTGCTGACATAAAAACATCTCTTTCCATGTCTTCGGATACAACCCATAAGGGTTTTCCCGTTCTTTGTGCATAAATCCTTGTGAGGATTTCGCGCAGTTTCAGTAGTTCTTCTGCTTCCAGGACAAATTCTCCTATTTGTGCCTCATAAAAACCAGCAATAGGTTGATGAATCATTACCCTGATGATATAAGAAAAAACAGTTATTCTATCTCGCATAATAAATAATAAGATGACGAGAAGAGATAAAGAATAATAAGAAAAAAACAAGATAGAATTGAACAACCGTACAGGCATTGTTTGTGCATTGCATACGGCTCCACAATAGAATTCACTTTTACTTTTCATCAAAGAAAAATAAAAAATATCGAGTTTATCAGGCTTAAATCAGTAAATGATCCAATAACCACCCTTTCCTTGGGAGGAGTTAAAAAACAAAAATACTATGGTGGTCCCGTTGCTTTATTTTATCAGTGATTTAGCAATCCCAAAGTTTCTTTTTTTTTGTTTGAAAAAAAAAAAAGAAAATAATATAATCTTTTTTTCGTACTCTTTCATAACATAGATAGTGTTAAGAGTCCCCGGTGTGAAAACAACAAAGTTTGTGACGCTGAAATAGGCCCCTGATAGAATAAAATCAGAAATACCCTTAATATCTCATACTACTCTTTCGATACATAATCTAATATAAAAAAAAAAATAAAAAAAAATTCTTATATCTATATCGAATTCGAAATGCCATGCTATTATTACTTAATATTTATATTTCATATGGCGAAGGCATAGTTTTCTTTTTTCTTTTTCAAATAAAAACCCATTGGCGCCAAGCATGGGGGAATGCTAAACGTTTGGTAATTTTTCCTCCGACCAGGATAAAAGATCCCATTGAAGCAGCTAATCCCATGCATACTGTTTGTACATCTGGTCGCACAAATTGCATAGTATCATAAATAGCTATTC
>CANTUT010001873.1:17500-20000 GCA_947687605.1 Reutealis trisperma | reverse complement strand
AAAGGTATATGCGTGAAACACAATTTACTAATTAATTTTAATTTCATTTTTATTCAAATACTATAACTATATAATATAAACTATATAATATATTATAACTATATAATTATAATATAATTATAATAAATTATATAATTAATATAATTATAATAATATAAATAATAATAAAATAGAAAAAATATAATATAGTAATCTATAAAGAATAAAATATAAAATAATATATAAAATAATATAGAATTATAATAAATTATAATAAAGAATTAGAATTTATTATAATAAAATAAATTATAATAAAAGAATATAATAAATTATAATAAAAGAAATAGATAAAATAGTATAAATATATCATGGTCTTATCTTAACTTAAATGTTATATCTTATCTTATATCTTATATTTATATCTTATATTCTTATATCTTATAATTTTTTATCTTATAATACTTTTTATAATACTTCGGGTGCTAATGAAACTATTTTAGTAAAATTTAACTGTTTCAATTCCCGGGCGATTGCGCCAAAAATTCGAGTTCCTTTTGGATTTCCTTCTTGATCAATGACAACTGCAGCATTGTCATCATATCGTATTATTATACCGTTATCACGTTTGAGTTCTTTACAAGTACGTACAATTACAGCCCTGATTACTTCTGATCTTTCGAGAGGTGAATTTGGTGCTGCTTCCTTGATCACAGCAACAATAACGTCACCAATATGAGCATATCGTCGATTACTAGTTCCTATGATTCGAATACACATCAATTCTCGGGCTCCGCTGTTATCCGCTACATTCAAATGGGTTTGAGATTGGATCATATCATTTTTTTTTTAATCTGTTATTTTAATGCAAAGCAAAGGAAAAAAAATATATTGTTTGTCTAAAAAAAGAAACTTGCGATTTTTTTTGGTATCCAAAAGGTCTTTTTTTTTTTTCTTTGGTTCTATATTCCTATCCCGAAATAATGAATTGAGTTCGTATAGGCATTTTGGATGCTGCTATTGAAATAGCTTTTCTCGCTATATTTTCGGCTACTCCGCCCATTTCATAAAGTATTCTACCAGGTTTAACGACGGCTACCCAATATTCGGGAGATCCTTTCCCCGAACCCATACGTGTTTCCGTAGGTCTTAAAGTAACTGGTTTGTCGGGAAATAAACGTACCCATATTTTTCCACCGCGGCGTGCATTTCGTGTCATTGCTCGTCGTCCCGCTTCTATTTGTTTAGATGTAATCCAAGCGGGTTCAAGTGCCTGAAGAGCATATCTGCCGAAACAAATACGATTACCTCGAAAAGTTATTCCTTTCATTCGTCCTCTATGTTGTTTACGGAATCGGGTTCTTTTGGGGTTATAGTTGATGGGCAATTCCATCTCTACTACAGAACCGGACATGAGAGTTTCTTCTCATCCAGCTCCTCGCGAATGAAATGATTAAAAAAAATTACATGCGTTTGTTGAATAAAATAATATATATACTAAACCGTGGAATTCTTTGTATTTTTTTATTATAATTATGATATATGATATCAGATCGCTAAAATTTAGAAATCCAATAATAGAAAAAATTTCGCGGGCGAATATTTACTCTTTCAATATTTATTTCATTTGTAGAGGTACCCGATCTCTTAGACTAAATGCAGACTAAATGGATTGTCTTCTGGTTCATTTCGCTATCCCCCCAATAAATCATTAAGATTTGTTTTCAATAAAATCTTATGTACTTACAGGTTCCGCCGTTCCCATCGCTTCTCCGTTAATGGTTAGGTCTTAATTTTACAATGGAGCCTTTAAATGAAATTTGTAATGAAATTTGTTCTTGAGTCAATCTTCTCAGTCTTTATTGGCTCGAGGCTCTTGATTTTTTGTTTTATGAACATATTAGTTTAATTATAGATCAATTGGTATTGATGCTTTACTACATTATCTTTTATGTGATGATTCATAGACCTTACAAATTGGAATTATATATCATTGATATTCTTTTTCTCTCTTTCTTTCATCCTTCCACTTATCCGCATAACTTTATGTTTTTATTTACAACTCATAATTAGATTGGTTTTTCTTTTGTTTGTGCAAAAAGGATTTCAATTGCTACAATGATATGACCAATATATCATATCTTGACTGTTTCTTTTGATCCAGATAATGCAAAGCGATGAGTTGGTTATTAGTTGTATACTTCTATTTATTAGTTCATAGTACAGGTCAGCCCTTTTTTTTAATTCTGACTCTAAAAAACCAACGAGTCACACACTAAGCATAGCAATTATATCAATATATCAATCGAATTTTTTATTTTATTCAACCTTATAGAAATCAAATTAGAATTGCTTCTTTTTTGTTTTGATTAAAAAAAAAAAAAAGAATGAAAGAGTTTTTCATTTTTTGTTCTATCAATGGGTAAAATGTAAAGACAAATCAAGTAAAGGTTTATTCTTTCTTGTCTAAAAATGTCCAAATTTTTATGCCTAATACCCCATAAATAGTTCTAACAGTATACGA
>CANTUT010001872.1:25000-26882 GCA_947687605.1 Reutealis trisperma | reverse complement strand
GGTCAACTGGAATGTGTATTATCCATATAGGGGATCCTCCAATTGAGAAGATCCATCGACCTGAGACGAAGAGAAGGGTCTATCTATTTTATTTAGTTATTCATTTAGTTATTCAGTTAAACCAATGATTCGTTATTGGAGCAGATAGCAACAACCGCCATTTCATCCGACATACGTATTCTTTATTTTCCAATGGATTTACATCTTTCATTAATGGAAATTTTTTTGATGTAGTGAGTAATAGAATAGTTCTGGTTGCTCGCTGTTCAAGAATTCTTGTTTAGGCAGTTCATACCATCCATACATAGTGTTTTGATCTAAGATTTCAATTCTTCCATGTTTCAGCAGTAACATATTGTTCCATGTCCAAAATATGGAAGAAACAGGTGTTTCCACGACTCTACCACCCAGTCAATTCTGTTCCACTTAATCCCTATTTCATGGCCACATATCTTTCAGGCTAAGGAATGGGAAACCTTTCTCCTATTACATGAATCCAATTTTCATTTCATCCGGGAAAAGCCATCTTTTTCTCAACAATGCCTTTGTCATTTGATCCAATAGCGTTCCATTAGATAGGAACCGATTTGATAAATACTGATAACTCTCGGATAGAGTATTAGAACGGAAAAATCCATTAGATAATGAACTATTGGTTCTAAGCCATCTCTGGCGATGAATCAACAATTCGAAGTGCTTTTCTTGCGTATTCTTGATAAACCAGCGTTTATATATAGATGTAGGAGGATCTGTTTGGGAAGTAAGAAGCCCCTTTGACATCTCTTCATCTGCAAAGAATTCTCGATGTGAAAACACAGAGACAAAGGGCTGATCTTTGAATAGGAAAAAGAGTGGATCTGCAGGGTCCCAAATGAATTGGCTTATTCGAAAAAAGCCTTGTTCTTTGGAAGATCTATCTCGTATCTGGTACTGCATGGTTCCACTCTGCAAGAACTCCGAATCATTCTCTTGAAGCTCATCCTCTTCATCATAAATGATCCGCTTGCCCCGAAATGACCTGGCCCAATAGGGAAATCCCCAATTCATTGGGCCTTTCGATACAATCAAATAGAAAACCCCAAGGGCGCCATATTCTAGGAGCCCAAACTATGTGATTGAATAAATCCTCCTCTATCTGTTGCGGGTCAAGGACTTCTTCTCCTTCCCCTTCTTCAAACTCCGATTCGTATTTTTCATAGAGAAATCTCTGATCAAGGATAGAACAAGATCCATTTTGCATCATATCTAAGGGACTCTTTGGTTCGGGCCGAAGAAGCAATGTCACTCGATCATTATCAAACTGACTGCAATCTTTTTCTGTACGTGAGGATCCCACCAGAGCGCCTTCTACTTCTAATAGGCCATGAACTAGATCAGAATCATTCTCAACAAGTCCATAATAAGTGATCCCATTTTTTTCATCGGGTCCGGGTAGAGACCAAAGGTCTTGAGCAACCGATCCGGCAGAACAACTCAAAAGATAAAGAAGTATCGTTAATTTCTTCATGCTCGTTCCAAGTTCGAAGTACCATTTGTACAAATAAGAATCCCCTTCGTTACATGATTTCTTCTTCATATAGATAGATATAGGATCTATGGGGCAATTACTTAGAAATACATTTTGTGCAACAGCCCTTCCTATCTGATAGAAAAGGATCCCATGATCCTGAACCGATCTTACCTGGGATCGCAAATCCCAAGTTTGTCTATGAAGAGCAGATCTAATTATATTAGTGTCTATAATTGATTTCTTCTGTGTAATACTAATCGATAGGGCCTCATTGGTAAGTGCTACAAGATCTCGTACATTGGAACCCATGGTTATGGACCCGAATCCATTAGTATGGAACATTTTCTTTTCCAAGTGAAATCCCCTAGTATA
>CANTUT010001872.1:12500-15000 GCA_947687605.1 Reutealis trisperma | reverse complement strand
TCCATTTAGTCTGCATTTAGTCTAAGAGATCGGGTACCTCTACAAATGAAATAAATATTGAAAGAGTAAATATTCGCCCGCGAAATTTTTTCTATTATTGGATTTCTAAATTTTAGCGATCTGATATCATATATCATAATTATAATAAAAAAATACAAAGAATTCCACGGTTTAGTATATATATTATTTTATTCAACAAACGCATGTAATTTTTTTTAATCATTTCATTCGCGAGGAGCTGGATGAGAAGAAACTCTCATGTCCGGTTCTGTAGTAGAGATGGAATTGCCCATCAACTATAACCCCAAAAGAACCCGATTCCGTAAACAACATAGAGGACGAATGAAAGGAATAACTTTTCGAGGTAATCGTATTTGTTTCGGCAGATATGCTCTTCAGGCACTTGAACCCGCTTGGATTACATCTAAACAAATAGAAGCGGGACGACGAGCAATGACACGAAATGCACGCCGCGGTGGAAAAATATGGGTACGTTTATTTCCCGACAAACCAGTTACTTTAAGACCTACGGAAACACGTATGGGTTCGGGGAAAGGATCTCCCGAATATTGGGTAGCCGTCGTTAAACCTGGTAGAATACTTTATGAAATGGGCGGAGTAGCCGAAAATATAGCGAGAAAAGCTATTTCAATAGCAGCATCCAAAATGCCTATACGAACTCAATTCATTATTTCGGGATAGGAATATAGAACCAAAGAAAAAAAAAAAAGACCTTTTGGATACCAAAAAAAATCGCAAGTTTCTTTTTTTAGACAAACAATATATTTTTTTTCCTTTGCTTTGCATTAAAATAACAGATTAAAAAAAAAATGATATGATCCAATCTCAAACCCATTTGAATGTAGCGGATAACAGCGGAGCCCGAGAATTGATGTGTATTCGAATCATAGGAACTAGTAATCGACGATATGCTCATATTGGTGACGTTATTGTTGCTGTGATCAAGGAAGCAGCACCAAATTCACCTCTCGAAAGATCAGAAGTAATCAGGGCTGTAATTGTACGTACTTGTAAAGAACTCAAACGTGATAACGGTATAATAATACGATATGATGACAATGCTGCAGTTGTCATTGATCAAGAAGGAAATCCAAAAGGAACTCGAATTTTTGGCGCAATCGCCCGGGAATTGAAACAGTTAAATTTTACTAAAATAGTTTCATTAGCACCCGAAGTATTATAAAAAGTATTATAAGATAAAAAATTATAAGATATAAGAATATAAGATATAAATATAAGATATAAGATAAGATATAACATTTAAGTTAAGATAAGACCATGATATATTTATACTATTTTATCTATTTCTTTTATTATAATTTATTATATTCTTTTATTATAATTTATTTTATTATAATAAATTCTAATTCTTTATTATAATTTATTATAATTCTATATTATTTTATATATTATTTTATATTTTATTCTTTATAGATTACTATATTATATTTTTTCTATTTTATTATTATTTATATTATTATAATTATATTAATTATATAATTTATTATAATTATATTATAATTATATAGTTATAATATATTATATAGTTTATATTATATAGTTATAGTATTTGAATAAAAATGAAATTAAAATTAATTAGTAAATTGTGTTTCACGCATATACCTTTACCGAATATACTTTTTTATATACTTTTTTTATTTTATTAAATTTTTAATAAATTTAATAAAATAAAAAAAAAAAATTAATTAATTCATAAAAAAAAAGAGTATGTTGATTATATCAAAACTAGAGAGAAATAAAAATTTTAGTTTATCATGAGTAGGGATCCTATTGCTGACATAATAACCTCTATACGAAATGCTGACATGAATAGAAAAGGAACCGTTCGAATAGCATCTACTAATATCACCGAAAACATTATTAAAATACTTTTACGAGAAGGTTTTTTTGAAAATGTTAGAAAACATCAGGAAGGCAACAAAAATTTTTTGGTTTTAACCCTACGACATAGAAGGAAGAGGAAAGTACCATATAGAACTAGTCTAAATTTAAAACGGATCAGTCGACCGGGTCTACGAATCTATTCTAACTATCAAAAAATTCCTAGAATTTTGGGCGGGATGGGCATTGTAATTCTTTCAACTTCTCGGGGTATAATGACAGACCGAGACGCTCGACTAGAAAGAATCGGTGGAGAAATCTTGTGTTATATATGGTAATCTTTCTGATATCTGAATTGTATCCAGACTTCCTTTTTGTGAAAAAAAAAAGAGAACGAACAGGTTTCTAATATCATTCCCATTCCTCTTACATTAGTTAATAATTCAAGGGGATTTTAGATGGAATAAAAGAACAAAAATGGATTCAATAAGGTTTAATTGCTGAATCCCTTTTTCAATATTATTTCCAAGTTCATTTAGCTTCCAAGTTCATTTAGCTAATGAAGATCTGGTTTTAGTTTATGTTTCAGGAAAGATCCAGCGTAGTATACGTATAATCCGTGCCAAAATGGAAGTAA
>CANTUT010001872.1:0-5000 GCA_947687605.1 Reutealis trisperma | reverse complement strand
CTGTATGCATTATATGGACAGACAGCAAACGACCGGGATCATTCAATACGACGGTATGAACACGATACCAAGGCAAACCCATGGAAATACCCCTTTATTAACGAAAAATAGACACTATGTAACTTTATTGCACTAAAAAAAATATGTTATGGACCTCCCCTTTTAAGTGGATTATCTCGGAGAAAGAATTAATATTTTTTATATTCTTTTTTTTTTTAGTAATAACGTAACAATTCTGTTTGTAGGAACAAAGAAAAGAGAAGCAGATCTATTCTATACCCGATAAGTACCAATACGCAATGGGGAGTTGACTCCATTTTCTATAAGCGAATGCATAGAGATTTTTTTATCATTCAAAAGACCTATTTGTAAGAATTTGACTCTATTCGTTTTGGCTTCCTTTATTTTCTTTTTTTTTTATAAACTTATCGAATTCATGCATAAAATATTATTATTATAAGGGTCAATATTAATTATTAATTATAAAGATCAATATTATTAAGACAATAAATTCATTGTTACGTTTTCACATCAAAGTGAAATAGAGTACTTAACTTTTTTCTTTCATTTAATGCCTATTGGTGTTCCAAAAGTCCCTTTTCGAAATCCTGGGGAAGACGATTCAATTTGGATTGACGTATAGTGCGACTTGTCAAATATATTGGGTCATACGGAATTCCCCCGTTCTCTCCCCCGATTGAGATATCCTCTGTTTCACCCAAGAAAGATTGATTAAATCATCAAAATTTTGGAGCGTGAAGTGCAATGAAGTCCAATTAGATCTATGCTTTTGAGGTACCCAGATTAGTATTATCAATTAGAATAATTTATGGTTGGCTTGTTTGGACCAAAAAAATGAAGTATCCAGGCTCCGTTTAGAAAACCCAATTGGTAATATATCTATTATGATTACTACTTGTATCATATTCTTTCTATTTTTTAATTTTGAAAATTTTCAAACGGCTAATCATATTCAATCGAATAATATAAGGAATAGGTCAAATATTTGGCAGAAGATGTGAAATTTATTAAATAAAAAAAACAAAGAAGTTGTAACAAAAAGGCGCGGTATTGGGACATTTGCCCTATACGTGCAAATAAAAATCGGACAGATCTTTACTCGGAGTAGAGCACAAACCTAAAAGAATTGAAGAAGCCCATTCAGGAACAAGAAAATTCCATCGTGATTTGAATTGAATCTCGATGAAAGAATACATCAATGAGAAGTTAGTTTGATAAGCTTAATGAATTTTTTTATAGGTAAACACGTCAAAACTCATCTTTCTTGAAAAATGGAGGAAAAGCCCCTTTATTAGAATTCGAATAAATATTAGAATTAGAATAAAAAAAAAAGTTAAAAAGTACTCACTATCCAAAAAGGGAGAGCTGGAATCTACACATTGATTCTTTTTTTATTTTCGCAATTTGTGTTGAACCGTATGCATCAAAAGATGCATGTACGGTTTCTAGAGGATAGAATTTTATCCTAATCAACCGACTTTATCGAGAAAGATTACTTTTTTTAGGTCAAGATGTTGATAGCGAAATCTCGAATCAACTTATTGGTCTTATGGTATATCTCAGTATAGAGAGCGAGACAAAAGATTTGTATTTGTTTATAAACTCTCCTGGAGGATGGGTAATACCCGGAATAGCTATTTATGATACTATGCAATTTGTGCGACCAGATGTACAAACAGTATGCATGGGATTAGCTGCTTCAATGGGATCTTTTATCCTGGTCGGAGGAAAAATTACCAAACGTTTAGCATTCCCCCATGCTTGGCGCCAATGGGTTTTTATTTGAAAAAGAAAAAAGAAAACTATGCCTTCGCCATATGAAATATAAATATTAAGTAATAATAGCATGGCATTTCGAATTCGATATAGATATAAGAATTTTTTTTTATTTTTTTTTTTATATTAGATTATGTATCGAAAGAGTAGTATGAGATATTAAGGGTATTTCTGATTTTATTCTATCAGGGGCCTATTTCAGCGTCACAAACTTTGTTGTTTTCACACCGGGGACTCTTAACACTATCTATGTTATGAAAGAGTACGAAAAAAAGATTATATTATTTTCTTTTTTTTTTTTCAAACAAAAAAAAAGAAACTTTGGGATTGCTAAATCACTGATAAAATAAAGCAACGGGACCACCATAGTATTTTTGTTTTTTAACTCCTCCCAAGGAAAGGGTGGTTATTGGATCATTTACTGATTTAAGCCTGATAAACTCGATATTTTTTATTTTTCTTTGATGAAAAGTAAAAGTGAATTCTATTGTGGAGCCGTATGCAATGCACAAACAATGCCTGTACGGTTGTTCAATTCTATCTTGTTTTTTTCTTATTATTCTTTATCTCTTCTCGTCATCTTATTATTTATTATGCGAGATAGAATAACTGTTTTTTCTTATATCATCAGGGTAATGATTCATCAACCTATTGCTGGTTTTTATGAGGCACAAATAGGAGAATTTGTCCTGGAAGCAGAAGAACTACTGAAACTGCGCGAAATCCTCACAAGGATTTATGCACAAAGAACGGGAAAACCCTTATGGGTTGTATCCGAAGACATGGAAAGAGATGTTTTTATGTCAGCAACAGAAGCCCAAGCTCATGGAATTGTTGATCTTGTAGCAGTTGCCTAAGAAATAGCAGGAATTTCACGCAAATTGCGATTTGAGATTTTTTTCTTATCGGAATTTCATTTCAATTTAATATTCTATTAATATTATAATAGAATATTAATATAAATAGAATATAATAGAATATTAATATATTAATATAGAAAAAATTCATAATCATTCGGTTAGGATCGATCTAAACCAATCCATTATGCATACGATTCAACATGCCAACTATTAAACAACTTATTAGAAACACAAGACAGCCAATAAGAAATGTCACCAAATCCCCCGCTCTTGGGGGATGTCCTCAACGCCGAGGAACATGTACTAGGGTGTATGTGCGACTTGTTCAGATCGCGAGCTTGAACAAAAGAAAAGAAAAAATTTTCCACTATCTGTGATCAGTACGTAGGAATAAGATAGAATGGAAGAATCCCTTTCATTATCTAAAAAAAAAAAGATCTATCATATTCGTCTATTGTGTATCAAATTTATGGTTTCATTGGTGCAAATTCAATCAACTCAATTTTCAATTTAAAACGAAAAAAAAATTCCCCATTGGTAGCAAATGATTATCCATTAAGCAGGGGAAATCTTATTTAAATTAAAAGAAAAGGCCGAAAAATTATGCCCCTACTCTGGCAAAAACGGACTAACAGGGTCAACTAATTAGCTAATCCTCATAATTAAATACCGTTACTGTATAGATAGATCTCCTTGTGAAAGACCTATTACTGAATGGATAATTCATAGGTAGAGCCAAAGAGTGTGAACTGTACACGTTAACAATAGCATTGATTAAATAATTAAATGAAGGAGCGGGCTCCGGTGTATAGGGAAGACCTCACCGTTTAAGAAGTAACCATAGAAACGATGGAACCCACTATTTACTATTTATTTATCTATTTCTATTTACTACTTTATCTTTATCTTTATTATATTAATCCTTATTATATTATTTACTAAATTTTTTATTATATTTTTATATTTTTTTTTTAATACCTAGTATCAATACAATTTCTTATTTTGAGGTGAAATGCCTCGAAAAAAGAAAAAAATCGTGGTTGGGAAGGTTATAGTAGCAAAAGCCGTTGGAATTATTATTTTATACACTGGAAGAATCCGTTTTGGTATTATAGAAAAGGGAAAAGAATAACTGAAAGAAAGGAAATCAATTAGTTATTCATCAAAGTTTCGTTTATTCAATGACCAGAATTAGACGAGGATATATAGCTCGGAGGCGTAGAACAAAAATTCGTTTATTTGCATCAAGCTTTCGCGGGGCTCATTCAAGACTTACTCGAACTATTATTCAACAAAAAATAAGAGCTTTGGTTTCGGCCCATCGGGATAGAGATAGGCAAAAACGAAATTTTCGTCGTTTATGGATCACTCGGATAAATGCAGTAATTCGCGAAAACGGGGTATCCAATAGTTATAGTAAATTAATAAAAAATCTGTACAAGAGACAGTTGCTTCTTAATCGTAAAATACTTGCACAAATAGCTATATTAAATAAGAATTGTCTTTATATGATTTCCAATGACATTATAAAATAAGGAAATTGGAAGGAATCCATGGAATGTTTTACATGGAATTTCCTGAAGAATGAATTCCGGGAAGGTAGAATAGAAATTAGTATGATAAAATATGATGATAATATGATCAAGTAAAGTAGTCAAACTGAGCAAAAAGATTCAATAAAAAAAAAAATTTATTCTTCCCCAATTCGTTTTTTTCTTACAACACGACAATCCATTTTTTAGTGTCGAATTTTTTGAACAAAACATCAATCTACGTTTGAATTCGGATTGGAATTTTGATTCAATTGAGGAGTAAGCCTATTTTTCTAAGATCAGTAGTTATAGTGACCAACTCGCTTTTTTTCAAATTGTTTTTCATTATTAAGAAAAGGTAACGAAGATAAAATACGAGCTTGTTTTATAGCAATAGTAATTAATCGTTGTTGTTTTAAACTCAATCTATTCACCCGTCTAGATAATATTTTTCCTTGTTCACTAATAAATCGACTAATTAAACTCATGTTTCTATAATCAATTCGATCCCCCGATTGGATCGGGGGCAAACGCCTACGAAAAGATCGCTTGGACTTAAGAAAAAGTCGTTTTGATTTATCCATGGTTTGTTTATTCCTTATTTTGAAAATCCTATTTCGTTCAATTGGATCAAAACTGATTTCGAATTAAGAAATAGGACTTTGCTTGTTTATTTTATATTTATTCTATTTAAATATATTAAATTTAAATATATTAAATATGGAAATATATATTAATATATAAATATATATTAATAGCAATTTAATATATATTAACATAACATATTAGAATCCGTTTCTATAAATGAATA
>CANTUT010001871.1:0-15000 GCA_947687605.1 Reutealis trisperma | reverse complement strand
AAATATCCTTCCTCCATTTTTTTTATTAGATTTGATCAAAGTAAGGATAGAGGATTTTTATTGGATTGATGATAAAATGATACATAGTGCGATACAGTAAAAACAAAGTAGTATAATAAGAAAAGAATAGATACCTCGGAAATAAAATAGGTAAACTCATTAACGGACTCCTCATCCTCTCCTTTTTATTTTACATCTAATTGTTTTATGTGCATTATAGGATAGGATAAAAAGATGATTAGAAATCCTTTATTTTTTCAATCCAATCGCTCTTTTGATTTTGGAAAAAAATCTCTTTATCAATATACTCTTTCTTCTACGCATTCATCCCCCCTCATAGTGGAGAATAGCTAATAGTTAGGACTTATTAAAAGAAAATCGAAAATCTGCTTATAGAAAAGCCTTTCCCGTATTAGGTACTAATTTCTTTTTAACGTCTAATTAGATCGGATAATCATTCAAATTAAGAACGTAAGCTCGTTGCTTTTTTGTTTCCCTATAATTGGAACCGTAGGACTCTATCCATTTATTCACTCGACCCAACTTTGAATTCATTTTTTTATGTTCCGCACCAAGAATTCAAATAAGGTTTGGACCGATCCGGCAAAAATGAAATATTCACAGAATTCTCCATTGATACGACATGCTGTTTTTTCCATTCATTCCTTTCAGGATCCGTCGTGGTCTTACAAACCATACCGATGGTATGGACGAATATCTTTCTTCATACAAATGCGTAAAAGATGTTAGTCGCACTTAAAAGCCGAGTACTCTACCATTGAGTTAGCAACCCCCCCCCAAAAAAAAAATTAGATTATGTAGATACAATCGGAATCAAAATAAATAAAGAGATTGAATCACACGGCACAATCAAAACATTAAACTAGCAAGAAATTTAAAGAAATGAAATATCAAAAATTGATATCAATTCTAAAAGAAGAGATCAAAAAATATAGATAAATATAAAAATATAGATAAATATAGATAATAGATAAAGTAAAATTTTATAGATCGCCTCTTATTCCTTACGCTATCCATTCTTAATCTTTCTATTTTTTTTTTTCTATTTTATTCTCTTTATGTATTCTCTACTTAGATTCGATGATTCGATTTATTTATTCTATCTATATGTCTTATATATATATACCTATATGCCTTATATATCTATACCAAAATATATATATTTAACCAAAATAGAAAATATTTAACCAAAATAGAAAATATTTAACCAAAATAGAAAATATATATATTTCTTATACGTATATATACGTATACATTTTTCATTTTCTATTTCATTTTTTATTTTCTGTTTATATAATTTCTAATTTTTTTATATAATTATATATAATTATAATTTTTATATAATATTTTATATTATATATTATTTTATTATTTTATATTATTAATATATATATATAATTTCATTTATTTTTCATTTATTTTATTATTATATATTATTTTATATATATATATTCTGATTTTTATATTTCTATCTATATTTCTATAATAGAAAATGGATTTCTATAATATAGTTTCTATAATATAGTTATTTATTTTATATATTTCTATTTCTAGTATAGAATTTCTATTTCTAGTATAGAATTTATATAAATAGAAAATAAAAAAATTTATTTAGAATAGAATATTTCTATATTTCTATTCTATTTATAGATTTGTATTCTATTTTTTTTTTTTTTTTTAGAACCTTTTTTATACATTTTTTTTTTTCAATCAAACAAAACTTTTGTATCACAACAAATCCAAGAAACCCATCACTTGAATAAAGAAAAAAAACCAAATCTATGGAACAGGGATAAATAGATCCACAGAAAAGATCAATTACCTCAGATCGGATTATATTTATTTGATACACTGTTGTCAATATGAATGTGAATATTTTGAAAAAAAAAAAATAGATTTTTGTCGTTATGTTAGCAGTCTATAGTCGAAAAAAAATAGGTATGAATAGAATATGAATAGAACAAGAGAAGGGGGGATAGTAGAGAAAAGGTTATACAAAGCTATATATGTATACGAATTATATGTATACGAATTACCCGCACCCTGTATTTTATTAAGTAAATTGTGTTTGATTAAGGCGAAGTTCCGTAAAAACTCCCGCCGTCCTTAAAATATCATGAACAGTTCCTGTAGGTTGAGCGCCTTTTTCAAGGAAATATAGAATAGCAGGAACATTTAAATAGGTTTGATTTTTTATCGGATCATAAAAACCCACTTTCCGAAGATCTCTTCCTTCTCTTCGGGATCGAACATCAATTGCAACGATTCGATAAACGGCTCATTGAGATAGAGGTAGAAAAAAAGGCCCCCCCCGTAGAAACGTATAAGAAGTTTTCTCCTCGTACGGCTCGAGAAAAAATGATTCGAAGTTCTGTATATGTATAGAATTATAGTGTCAAATAGATCCATAAAATTATCAAATCAATTAAACTATAATTTGAATCCCTTTTGTTCTTATTTTTGTCTTATTTTTGTTTACCAAAAAAGAAAAAAAAAAAACCATCTGTACCCCCCTAACTCAAGTTGGATAACTTTCAAATAGCTCAAAGGGAACAACCCTTTAGGAATTTCATTTATTGAGTGATCTCTAATCCCCTTTCCTTTCTCTTTGTTTCTTTCTTTTAGAATCTATTTGGATTCTTCATTCTGATCTAATTGTTGAGACAATTGAAAACGGTATTTCCTTGTTCCAGGATCCTTTATCTTTTCCTTGAATCGTTAGGTTTAGACATTACTTCGGTGATCTTTAATCATTTCAAAATGGCAGCAACATACCATTTTTTGTGATTTCTTTCTATTAAAGAATCAGACTAAGGGTTGATTCCTGCGCGATACACTTTATTTTTTAATCAAAAGAATTTGGTCAATTCCAACAAACTTTATTCTTGGATTTGAAACTTGTTCGAATTGGATCCTTTCTATTTCGATATCGAAAATATACTTACGAAGTTGTTCTAACTTATTGATTAGGATTAACCCTAGATTCTTGCCCCCTAAGAAAAACAAATACTTTCTACTCGAGCTCCATCCTGTAGTATTTACATTACAACCCAACAAAAAAGAGGGTTCTAGTGTATAACAAAACAAACAATGTCGAGCTAAGAGCACCTTCAGTCCTATACACTATTGCTATATGCTAGGTAATATTAAATTTATAGGATATATATTAATAGGATATATATAGGGTGGGTGTAAGAATCCACAGCCGATCGTGTCCTTCAAGTCACACGTTGCTTTCTACCACATCGTTTCAACCGAAGTTTTACCATAACATTCCTTGAGTTTTGAACTAGTATGTAATTGATTCAATTCTGGAATCGTGAATAGTCATTGTTTCAACCGGTACAAAGTAATCTAAACTTTTAACTTCTATTGGGTAGTTTCTGAAGAAGCGTCAGAAAGAATTCAATTTAACCCCACCCCCGTATTTTATTGTATGAATATTTTTTGATTTACAATTCTAATAAGATAAAGAAAGAAGTTCTTTTTGAATCTTCAAGTGACTCGATAGGATGGATTCGCCTATCTCACATTTCTTCGAGTCCCAAGGATTTATAAAAAACCATTAAAAAGGTTTCATTTTTAAATTGCCTATCTCGATATCATTATTTGAATAAAGTTTTGTTTTACAGTAAGAAACACATTTATTTTATCATCATAAGAGAAAAAAATTCCTATATTCAGATTCGGATTAAACCATCAACGATTTAAAACAAATAAATAGGTTCAAAATATCCAATTTTTTATTTAGTGTAATAGTGGATAAAAAAGACGGATGTCAGGAAAATTTGACGTTGTTATTCTTTCATACGGAATGTTAAAACCAGACTCGAAATACTAGAAAGCCATCTTATTTATCAGATAGACTAAAGAATTGTCACTGGAATTAATTATAGATATTCTATGTTAAATTATAGATATTCTATGTTAAGTTAAATAGTTAAATGGATATTCTATGTTAAATATTTAAATTTAGTAAGGGATAACAAAATTTTTCCATTAAAAAAATGGAAACAAAGGCGTTAATAAAACAAAATGCTAAGAATACATATAGCTAAGAATACATATAGCTAAGAATACATATATATATAAGCATTTCTTCATTTTATGAGTAGTTTCTTTGACTTGAGTCTTTCTAAAAATTTTTCCTAAAGTAAAGGGAATAGGATAGATATATGAATCAACCCCGTCTCAATTGTTAGATAGATTTAGAATTATTCATTCAAGCCAAAGACAAAATATCTGAAAATAAGGTTAATTAAAAGAAAATGCATATATTTCGTATGTATTTTCTTTGTTTGTTAATAAGATTTTAACAGGCCCAGGCATTGAAATTGATATCTTCCATTACTAATTAACTCCTATCTACTCTCCCAATTATATGTGAAATGATGAATGATAAATAAAAAAAGGAAGGATCCTTTTTTTTTGATATATAGAATAATAGAATAGCTGGGACGGAAGGATTCGAACCTCCGAATAGCGGGACCAAAACCCGTTGCCTTACCACTTGGCCACGCCCCATTTATATTTCTATTCAACACTAATAAAAACTAATATCGGTATTGGTTCTTCGTCAATTCCCGCCAAATATCTAGGAAATATATTAGCTTGTTGTTCGGATTTTAGTATGTGTGGATATAGAATTAAACTGAATTTGTTGATCATAATATAGAATTCAATTAAGATATTGTATAAAAATATGATTTCCTCTATTCTTTTTTTTATTTGAGAATTGAAGGATTTTTGATTGGGTGAATTTAATAAAATTTAATAAAGAAGGGTTTTTTATCTACCTGACTTTATTTTCTATTAAATTTTCTATCAATAACATATTAATAACTCAGTCAAAATACAATTATCTTCAAGAACAAAATGTTTGTTATGCTTAATATTTTTAGTTTAATTTGCATCTGTCTTAATTCTGCCCTTTATTCAAGCAATTTTTTCTTCACAAAATTGCCCGAAGCCTACGCCTTTTTGAATCCAATCGTAGATGTTATGCCAGTAATCCCTGTACTCTTTTTTCTATTAGCCTTTGTTTGGCAAGCTGCTGTAAGTTTTCGATGAGATCTTTAATACTGTCCTAGAATAATTCATGATTTATTCGACAAAAAAATTATAGCAATTGATAAGATCAGATAAGTTTTATAGTATAAGCTCTTAATTCAAACATACAAGTTCAAGTTATTGTATAAACGCGACAATTTTTGATCACCCCATTTTTTTTTTCTTTTTTCTCATTCTGAACTTTTTTCCATTTCAGATCCTATTAGATAGTTATAAAAAAAAAAATATCGAATTTTTGGTATGAAAGAAAATTATTGGCAATGAAAGATTAGACTCTTATTACAAATGAATCTAGAGAATTCTTTTCTATTTCTAGAAATCGATTCATTTCTTGGTGTTAAAATAGAATATGTGGTATAGTTAAAATAGAATATGTGGTATAAAAATAGATTCTCTATTTTTTTTTCCAAACAAAAAAAAAGATCTTGGAGATTTTATAATGCTTACTCTCAAACTCTTTGTTTACACAGTAGTGATATTCTTTGTTTCTCTCTTCATCTTTGGATTTTTATCTAATGATCCCGGACGTAATCCTGGGCGTGAAGACTAAAAAAAGGGTTCTTCTTGATTTTTAAATGTTCTTAGCATTTTTTTTTATCTATTCTACATTTTTAAATATTAAATAAAGCAAAAGGGTTCGCTTAATTTGAAAGAAAAGATAAAAAAAAATTCCAAGTCATCGCCGGAAAGAAAGGGATTCGAACCCTCGGTACGAATAATTCGTACAACGGATTAGCAATCCGACGCTTTAGTCCACTCAGCCATCTCTCCCGATTTTAAAAGAATAATTACTATGTTATATTACATAACACGAAAAAAGGCTTTTTGTCTTATTTTTCTCTTTATTACTTTCATAATTATCTATTCTTTTATAATTATCTATTCTTTTATATATGTATTAAATATAATTTAGTATATCCTATTCTATTTAATATATCATATTAATATTATTTTTTTATTTAATATTCATTTTTATTATTTTTTTTATTTTATATTTTTATTTTTTATTCTATTTTTATATTATATATATTAGTATATAATTTAATGTATAATACAACTAGTTCTATTTGTAGACTATAATACAACTATAAAATAAATAAAATATTTAAAAGAATGAAATATATAAAAATGAAATATATAAAAAAAGTTAAATATATAAAACTTTCATCCGCAATTCTTACAATTTCATTTAGAATTTAGATATTTAGATTAAGGGTTCTAAAAAAATATCTCCACCTTAATATTCCAACCAACCAATCAATATATATCAATCAATATATAGAATATTGATTGATATAATATAGAAAAGAAATAAAAAATATCAAATAAATAAGACTTCTTTATTTTTATTTTTTTATTTATTTATATATATATTTATTTATATATATATATATTTATTTATATATATATAATATATATTATATATAATATATTATATATATATAATATATTATATATATTTATTATTTTATTTATATTATATATTTTTATTTATATTATATATATATTATTTATATTATATATATATTATAATTATTTAATTATTATAATTTTATAATTTAATTATTATTTTTAATTAGTTTTATTATTATTATTATTTTTAATTATTTTTATTATTATTTATTTTATTTCTATTTCTTTTTCTATTCTATTTTATTTTTATAAATTCTATTCGAAATTCTAAATTAGAAAAGGTTATTTGATATAAAGCATAAAAGATTAGATTATTTAAATCATAAAAAATTATTTGATTTTTAATATTTGATTTAGAAAATGATTTCTAAAAATTTATAAAGGATTAAATTTAAATTAATTAATAATTAAATTAATTAATAATTAAATTAATAAAATAATTAAAAAATAATTTAGTAATTAAATTAAATTAATAAAAATTCAAAAAATGATTAAAAAATTAATAAAATGATTAATAAGAATAATTAAAAATTTAAAGAAATTTATTTAAATAATTTAAATAAACTATTTCTAAATTTCTAAATAAACTAAATAAAATAGTTAAATAAAATAAAAATATATTCTATAAAATAATATATTCTATAATAATAGAATTATAATAATATAATTCTAATAAAATATATTCAAAATGCTCAATTGTCTTACTCGACAAAAGGTTCATTTATATACAATAATCGCATCGTAGCGGGTATAGTTTAGTGGTAAAAGTGTGATTCGGTCGCTTAACCCTAATAGTTAAGGGATCCCTCGGCTCATATTCCGATGAAAAACTTTATTTCTTAAAAAGATTTAATCCTTTCCCTCTCAATGAAAATTCGAGGAAGAATATACATTCTCGTGATTTGTATCCAAGAATCAATTAGAAATTGAAAAGTTGGATTATGAAATTACGAAACATAATTTTTTTTTTTTATTGGATCAATACTTTCAATTGAATGAGTATGAGTAAAGGATCTATGGAAAAAGACAGAAAAGTTTATTTCTAATCGTAACTAAATCTTCAATTTTTTCTTTGTTTTGTATAGTCGAGATTGAAGCAAAATAAGTATTAAACGATGACTTTAGTTTACTATAGGCATCGACATCTTGTTTTAGCTCGGTGGAAACAAAATGCTTTTCCTAAGGATTCTCTCAAATAGAAATAGAGAACGAAGTAACTAGAAAGATTATAAAAATCCCACTCGTCTAGAGGGATCATCTAGAAAGCGCCTTGTTTTGAATGCATTAAGACAGAAAAGCTGACATAGATGTTATGGGTCGAATTTTTTTTTCGTGCACGCCTTATAGCTGGAAATTTTTCCATATTCCATATCCATAAAGGAGCCGAATGAAACCAAAGTTTCATGTTCGGTTTTGAATTAGAGACGTTAAGGATGATGAATCAACGCCGACTATAACCCCTAGCCTTCCAAGCTAACGATGCGGGTTCGATTCCCGCTACCCGCTTATATCCCTATACTCTCTAAAAAATAGAGAAAAAATAGAGATAATATATACATAGATTAAATATTTCTATATAGAAATTAATATATTTCTTTTATTTCTATTCAAATTCATTTCTATTTTTTTTTTTTATTTTTAGATATTAACATAATTTAATATAGTTTATTTTATATATTTAAATAGTCTATTTAATAGTCTATTTAAACTATACTTCATATATGTATTTTTATATATGTATTTTTTATATTATATTCTTCTTTTTTATATTCTTATTTTATTATTCTATTTTTTTTTATTATTTTATTATATAGATAATTATATAGATAACTATATAGAAAATAGATTTTAACAATACCAATATATACTATAACTCTATTATATATTGTTTATATTATATACTGTTAGTTATCTAATTAGTTATTATAGATTTATAACTATATAATTATATGGTTTTATATAGTTATAGTTTGTTCTATTTAAATAGACTATATAATATACTATCTCTATATTAATATCTCTATATTAATAGAATAATATTAATAGAATAATAAATTAATAAAAAAAATTATTTAAAATTAAATAATATTATTAATATAATAATATTATTAATATTAATTAATAATATTAATAAATAAATATATAAAATATAAAAATAAATATATAAATATATAGAAAATATATAATAAATATATAGAAATTTATATATAGAAATATCTAGAATAAATATATAATAAATCAATATATAGAAAATATAGAAATATAAATATATTAATATTATATTATTAATATTATTTAATTATTAATTAAAAAAAATATTAAAAAAATAGATAAAAATAGAAAGAAAAAAGAAAAAAATGGGAATAGAAAAGCGTCCATTGTCTAATGGATAGGACAGAGGTCTTCTAAACCTTTGGTATAGGTTCAAATCCTATTGGACGCAAATTTTTTCCTATTCTATTTCTATATATTTCTATTCTATTTCTATATATTTCTATATATTTATTATTTCTTTATATTTTTATATATTATTTTTTTTTTATATTATTTATTATATATATTATATATTATTTATTATATTATATATTATTTATTATATATATTAGGTATATTATATATAGATATATTATTTATTATATATATTATTATATATATTAGATATTAGAATTTATATATATTAGAATTAAGAATTCTAAATATTAGAATTTATATATATATTAGAATTAAGAATTCTAAATAAAAGTATTAAAAGTGATTAATTTCTTTATACTTGTTCCTGAAGTAGAAAACGCTCCTTCAGTTCCTGAATAGCTTCTTTCAAAAGGCTTTCTGCTTCTTCGGTGAATGTTTTGGTAGAAGATATGATTTCTCGGAACTGAGGTTTATTCGTTTTTAAGTAGATACGTAACTCAACGAGAAATTTCCTTACTTGTCCAATTTCTAATGAATCAAGATAACCAGTTGTTCCGGTATAAATAGTCATTATCTGTTCCTCCACCGTGAGAGGAGCTGATTGGGATTGTTTGAGCAACTCACGTAATCGTTGACCTCTTGCCAATTGATTCTGAGTAGCTTTATCGAGATCAGAAGCGAATTGCGCAAAGGCTTCTAATTCCGCGAATTGCGCCAATTCCAATTTTAACTTTCCAGCTACTTGTTTCATAGCTTTAATTTGAGCTGCAGATCCTACTCTGGACACGGAAATACCCACATTAATAGCAGGCCTGATTCCAGCATTGAATAGATCTGCGGATAAGAATATTTGTCCATCTGTAATGGAAATTACATTAGTAGGAATATAAGCCGAAACGTCTCCTGATTGGGTCTCGACTATTGGTAAAGCAGTCATACTTCCTTCACCTAAACGAGAGCTTAATTTAGCGGCTCTTTCCAAAAGGCGTGAATGCAAATAAAAGACATCTCCTGGATAAGCTTCACGACCAGGTGGTCTTCGTAATAGAAGAGACATTTGGCGATAAGCCTGCGCCTGTTTGGAGAGATCATCATAAATGATTAAAGTGTGTTGTTCACGGTACATAAAATATTCAGCCAGAGCTGCTCCTGTATAAGGAGCGAGGTATTGTAATGTAGCCGGAGAATCTGCCGTTTCGGCTACCACAATAGTGTACTCCATTGCGCTTCTTTCCTGTAAAGTAGTCACTACCTGAGCCACAGAAGACGCTTTTTGCCCAATAGCTACATAAACACATATTACATTTTGTCCTTGTTGATTGAGAATTGTATCTGTGGCTACTGCTGTTTTACCGGTCTGCCTATCCCCAATAATTAATTCTCGTTGACCACGTCCTATAGGAATCATCGAATCAATCGCAATAAGTCCTGTTTGAAGAGGCTCATATACGGAACGTCTAGAAATAATACCTGGAGCAGGAGATTCAATTAACCGAGATTCAGAAGCTGAAATTTCACCTCGACCGTCAATAGGTTTAGCCAAGGCATTTATAACACGACCCAAATAAGCCTCACTCACCGGTATCTGAGCAATTCTTCCTGTTGCTTTTACGGAGCTTCCCTCTTGTATCATTAACCCGTCACCCATTAATACAACACCGACATTATTTGATTCCAAATTCAGAGCAATGCCTATTGTACCCTCTTCAAATTCTACTAATTCACCTGCCATTACTTCATCAAGACCATGAATACGAGCAATGCCGTCGCCCACTTGAAGTACAGTACCGGTATTTACAATCTTTACTTCCCTATTATATTGTTCAATACGTTCGCGGATAATATTACTAATCTCGTCGGCTCGAATGGTTACCATGAGTATTTTTTTTTCATTTTTTTTGGAAAAAAAATAATGCCTACAGTAGAAGGACTAATCCGTTATTTCTTTTATCGCCCCAAACATGCCAAGATTCGCATTGATGGTACGTAAATGTAACTCGTTGGTCAAACAACTATTCAGAGTCCCTAGAGCCCCTTGTAAGGCTTGTTGAAAAACCTGTTGTCGGACTTGATTAATCGTTCTTTGTTGTTCAAAATGAATGGTTTCATTTTTATAATTTTCTAATTGTTCTAAAGTCTTATAAGTTGAATTAATCAAATTCAATTTTTCTCGTTCTATCTCAGAGTATCCATTCATTCGAAACTGATCTGCTTCTATTTCCACTTTCCGTAAGCGGGCCCGAGCTTTTTCCAGCTGTTCAATGGCCCCCTCGCGTAGTTCTTCTGAATTTCGAATAGTATCCAAAATCCTTTGTTTTCGATTATCTAATAAATCACTTAATGAAAGTAGATTATCTTTCCATTCATTGCAAAACTTCCATGATCCCTTCCCGAACCAAACATGAATCTTTCGATTCATTTGGCTCTCACGCTCAATTTTTTTTTTTTTTTCAATTACTTATGGGAAAATTCCCATATCTTTTTTGACTGAAATGAGCCTATCCTCTCTTCTCTATTCATAATTCATATTCCAAAAAAAATATCGAAACTAATCACTAATCCAAGACCGGAATATTCGGAGGACTCTTCTGACCAAACAAGTAATTGTCAGTAAAGTTGTTTCCTTTTTTTCTTCAAATCCAAAGAATTTAGTTTAATGCATAGGTTATCGACTCAGCATTGGATAAGAATGGGTGAAATACCCATTAAAAAAAAAAAGGGGTTCAAAGCCTTTTTTCGACATGAGTGTTCTATACCGAAAACTATTTCCAACTATTTATTTTGAACCCATTTTGATATTAACATAGTAGTAGAAAGAGTACCTTGCTGCGTCTAGACTTCAAACAGTTTAGCTTTAACCATGTTAATGGTCCCATGTTATTGGTTGATAGAGAATCAAAGTATATTTACCCCATAAATCACGAACTGCTATGGTTCTTAAAGATGATTTCTTAATTTATTCAGAAGTAATTCGCAGGATTATACACCTTGTCTTTCCTAATTAAAACGAAAAAAGCGCAGCTGGTTCAATCCAGCCTATTCTTGAAATAAACAACCCGCACACACCCCCTTTCCAAAAAAAATTAATACACCAAGGACTATACTTAGATTTATTGGATTTGTTGCTAAAATATCGGTATTAAACCCGAAACTCCCGGCGGATGGCCAGTGACCCAAGGAAACGAAAGAATCGGTTACGTTTTTCATATGATCTCCTCTTTTCTTATAGACTATAGACAGACTAATTATCTATTTTTTTTTTTTCAATTGGAAATCTCTAATAAGTATTGTTCTTATTAAAATTCAAAATTCAGTTTAGAATTGGGTACCAGGTCTCGTGTCAATTGCAAAACAAAATAATATATCCTGTTGTAACATTTACTTAAAAAAAAGATTCAGTCCTTCCCGTGGGTTATTGTCCCAATAAAAACAAATAAATATAAATAATTGTAGGAATAAAATCTTGATAGAATTCGAAAAACAAGCAGCAAGTCCAAGGCAATAAAAAAAAAAATACGTATTTTTTTATAGGATTAAACAAAAGGATTTGCAAATAAAAGTGCTAATGCTACAACCAGTCCATAAATTGTTAAAGCTTCCATAAAAGCCAGACTAAGCAATAAAGTACCTCGTATTTTTCCCTCCGCCTCGGGCTGTCTTGCGATACCTTCTACAGCTTGGCCCGCGGCAGTACCTTGACCAACCCCAGGTCCAATAGAAGCAAGCCCAACAGCCAATCCTGCAGCAATAACGGAAGCGGCAGAAATCAATGGATTCATGATAAGTTCCTCGCACCAAAATAAAATAAAGAAATGGTTAATGATACAATCAACCAATAAATTATGACTTAATTATTCATTCCATCAATAAGATTTTCATCCAGTCGAAGTAACTAAGAACTCCGAATTGAAGTAATAATATTATTGAATCATCAGAACTACTTCGATATCTATTTTTTAGTTCCTATCCACAAAGTTTTTGTGAATTCATACAACTTTTTTTGTTTTTCCATTTCTTTTCTTTCTTTGTTCCGAATTATTCTTTGAATTCGAACTCTTCGTTCTTTTTCTTGATTTAATCTCTTTATTCAATTCACAGTTACAAACGAAAAAAAAGGAAGGACTTTTATTGGAATCCTTATCTAAATCTCCAGTAGTAGGGCGGATTAGATATATCTTTTAGCTCATATATAACTAGGTAATACTGTATATTACATATACACATCCTTCTTCCATAACGTAAACCAACTATTCGTATCTTAGATTCTCTTAGATTCAATCGGATTCGAAAATCATTTTTTGAAACATTCACAAAAAGAAAGTTGGCTTATAGCCATTTTCCATTATATATATTACATACACCTAGTTTGATTCCACTCTCCTAAACAATCTATTTTTTCTGAATCTCATTTTTTATAAATTTTTCTCTTCCTTATCATTATTCCACATAAATACAATCAATCTAAATGGACGAATTCATTAGTCTGAATCATTGCATAGAAATATAAGTCTTTGTTTTTGGTTGACTAAGCTCGTGTAATTTATTATTTATTAATATTTTTTTTTTGTCAATCGTTGAATTGAATAAAACCGACTGAAATCGAAATCGCTCTATAGAACCTCTTTTTTAAATCACACGTTGTAAACAAACAAAGAATTCTTATTCAGATTATGACTCCTAAGATTGGAATTGAATGAACAAAATAATCAAGACAATATCAATATAAAGAGAATATTCATTGGAAGAAGGTATAAATGATCCAAACGAATTCTAGGAAAAAGATCTTTTTTTTTTAGATCTCTTTCCTTTTTTTTACAATTCCCTAATATCGTAATCTTTTTTTTTTATTTATTATTCCTTTAGACCGTATAGACGTTTTTTGTCTATTTATGTTCACTAAGTATAAGTAGATTATCTTGAACAAGGCACAGATTGTCTTGCACTAAGTTATTTTGAAAATTAGTCAATGATGCCCCTCCATGGATTCGCCTATATAAGCCGCAGCTAAAGTTGCAAAATAAGAGCTTGAATACCACTTGTAAATAATCCAAGGAACATGACAGGTATAGGAACCACTAAAGGTACTAAAGAAACAAGAACAACAACTACTAATTCATCTGCTAATATATTTCCGAAAAGTCGAAAGCTAAGTGATAAAGGTTTTGTGAAATCTTCTAAAATGTTAATGGGTAAAAGGATTGGAGTTGGTTGAATGTATTTACTGAAATAACTTAATCCTTTTTTACTAAGGCCCGCATAAAAATATGCTATTGACGTAAGTAAAGCTAAAGCAACGGTAGTATTTATATCATTCGTAGGTGCGGCTAACTCCCCATGAGGTAACTCTATGATCTTCCAAGGCAAAAGCGCCCCCGCCCAATTAGAAACAAAAATAAATAGAAACATAGTCCCAATAAAGGGGACCCATGGGCTAGATTCCTCTCCAATCTGAGTTTTGCTCACATCTCGAATGAATTCAAGGACATATTCGAAGAAATTCTGACCGCCAGTCGGAATGGTTTGTGGATTCCGAACAGCTACAATGGCGGGAACCTAATAAGATAGCAATTACAACCCAAGAAGTAATAAGTACTTGGGCATGGACTTGGAAACCTCCTATTTTCCAATAGAAATGCTGGCCTACTTCCACACCGGATATATCATATAACCCTTTTAGTGTGTTGATGGAACATGATAGAACATTCATATTGCCCTCTGAAAGAAAGAAAACTTTAAAAGGAATTATTTTGATTCAACCATCTTTTTTTTTTTCGACTTGCCCACCTAAATTGTATATTTTAGATACCAACAAATCACATAATATACTCGGTTATTTTTATCTCTTTTGTACGATTCAGGAATAGTAACCGATTCCATAAACCTATGGAGTTCACAAAATAATTTCTTTATCTTATTATTAATCTATCTTATTATTAATCAGGGATTTCGTATATAGCTAGAACGACCCTCACAAATTGCAAATACTAATTTATTAAGAATTAATCGGATTGAAGCTATAGCGTCATCATTCGCTGGAATCGAAATATCTGCGAGATCCGGGTCACAGTTTGTATCAATTAAAAC